>CM076578.1:1975637418-1975868653 GCA_034641835.2 Pinus albicaulis
TGCAGATGAAACAAATGTACTCCACACCACTCATGATCGACAACACTTCTGCAATAAAGTTGGCCAAGAACCCAAAGTTCCATGATCGAACAAATCACATCAATACAAAGTACCATCTAATTCGACATCATGTTCAGGCAAAAACCATCCATCTACATCATTTTTCCACAAATGAGCAAACTGTTGTATCTTCACCAAAGCACTTGGAAGAGAAAAGTTTGAAAAGTTCAGATCGATGCTTGGACTCACCAACATCCCTTCGGATTAAAGGGGGGAATGTTGACACCTAATCTTATGGGATGGGTGTGCACATTTAATATTGTATATTATTTAATATTAGGAAATAAGGAAGGCCAAGAGTCATTGGGAGATGAATCCCAATAGCCTCACCTCCATCTATAAATGCATGTACATTCTTCAGCTAATACACATTCTGATTTGAGGAGTTACCTCCTGGTTTGACAGAAAAGTAATTAACATTGTTTTAAATTAAATAATAATAGTACAAATATTTAATTTTTTTTATATTTTTTAATTTATTTTTAAATTAATTTTACTAAAAAAATTATTTAAATTATAAATATAATTATTTAAATTAAAAAATTTATATGTAATAAAAATTTCTTTAAAATGTTATATTTATTTATATATTTAAAAATGTAATTTCAACAAATATTAAATTATAATTTTATGAATAATATCTATTACTTGTAAAAAATTGTTTTCGGTGATATTATATATGATCATGTATTATCAATGCAACGCATTTTGAATGAATTAGTTTGGTTCATCTTCTATTAATTTTAAATAAATTAATAATTTTATTATTGTTATATTATTAAAGTATATCAAAATTAATATTTATTAAAAATTTAGGTATCTCTAGTTATTGCAGGTTTGGTTTTTCTTGAATAAGCGTGATGAGTAGCCTGCATTCGCTGGAGATGGTTGTCCTCAGTGTTGTTTGACAATTGAATTATAGTGATAGAGAGATGTTGATTCATTATTATCATGTAAGTTTAGTACTTTTAGTGAGATTGTCCTCCAATTGGGGAGTTTGGTGATGATTACAAGTATATTTGCAGAATACAACGATGCACATTTTTACCAATTAGTCTCAAATTCAAATTTCATCATCAACCAAGATTTTTCATGAATTTGGATCATCAATTAGACGTGAAAATAAGCTTGGACCATGGATAAGTTTATTTTGATCAATTTTGAATTATTGAAAAAACTTTTGTAATTATTTACTAGTTGATTTTTAGTTTCGAGTGTTATAAAAACAAGTTTATGTATAAATAAGAGTGCTTCTCCATTTCAAAGAAGGAACTCTTGGAGCATATGTCCAAATTATAATGGAATAGAATAAAAGTTCTTGGTATTTCTCTTCACATGGTTTGTCATTCTTTAGTTCTATTAATAATATGCTTGGATTAGTTTACAATGTTATATAGTAGGTTACTACCTTGTTCGTGGGAGAATTGAGCTCACTCCAAATAGATCATGGTAGCCTTTTATTTCATATGTATTCATTTGATTTCTTTATGAAAATGTGTTTCTTTTTATCAAGGCTTGCTAATGAGAAGAGTAATGATTCATGGAAATTCTAAGATTATATATCTTTTGTGTGCATGTGCGTGTGTGTAGGAGACAAAGGGTACACTTATAATAAAATTAGACCAGACATGTTCTTGCCTACTTAACAATATAACACTAGAAATGTAATCAATCCATATCTAGGGATTAATAAGAGGTTTCAGGGTTAACATGGGCCTTGTATATGGCTTAACATGCCCCTCTGCTTCAAAGAAGAGTTGTCCTCAAAACTTAACTAACTACTAGTGATTCTACAAGAATAATTCATCTTCCCTTGTCATCTATTGCATTGGTAGGTTCTTCTATTTGATCATGTACTCCACAATTGTTGGGTTGCTCAACTGCTTAATCCTTGTTTCATTGATTTTTACTAATGCTAATATGATTTCCCATTTTTCATTTATTTTTGATACACATCCTAAGTACAAATGAATAACATAGTCATGATCTCAATTAGGTGGAAGACCCTTAGGCATTAATCCAAATAGCTTAGGATGATTTTCGATAGCTTTATGGAGATTCCTTAACATAGATGATATTGATGTTTGAACATTTTGTGAACATAATTGTGCCATTACACCTTGGTGCCCTATTTTGAGTAATTTTATCATTCCATTAGTGTATCACTTTTGATAGTTTCCCTTGGAGGCCTCTAATCTCAATTTCCTTTCCTTTTCAGGAAAATCTTATCAAGAGATATTAAAAATTAAAGGTGAGTTTTCCCAATTATTATAACCATTGGTGATCGGGAGTTCATAAATTTTGCTCAAAATTCAAAGTTACAGGATTGGGTTGAAACCGGGATGGTTGCATAGATCTCATCTTCCTGATTCCAGTGCCGTGAAAAGTTCGAAAAACCGATGTCGTATGAGGGAGATATCACATTCTGATCGAAATGCCAAACAAGTAAAATTGCGACAGGTTTGACTGGGATGCACAGTCAGCAGGGTGGAGGTACAGTCAGAAAAAAAGGAATATTCTTGGAATATTCCTTTTAATTGGGCTAATCATGGGTTGACATGTGTCACACTGCTATTCATTGAATGGGTTTTCGAAGGGCCAATCACAGGGTGCCATGTGGCTAGCCTTGAGGCTGCCACATGTCCCTGGAATGACAGTGTAAAATTTTTGGGAGTTCGCAGGAATCGACTGCAGGACCTCCAGAAGGGCACACACAGGTCTCCACCGCTCGAGCTACATGATTAGTTCATAACATATCATGTCGCGGCTTTGTGTTATGGTGTAATACATTGGAGTATGGGGGGTTGGGAACCGCCAGAGGTCCCAACCCACCAGCAGTTCCCACAGCGTGTCCACATGTTAAACGTCAACCAACCAAACTGTCGCAATAAATCGTCAACGTTCCACACTGCATTGTCACATGGCATGGTTTATTTCCAACATTATTTCTGCCGACAGTTTGTGCCAACCACATAACTCAACTCGCAGATCAAACATCCAACCAAAGTTTAATGTTACGGTTCCACCCAACCATTAGCCTAACTGCGGGTTTTGGGGGTTGGCATGTGGCCACCCCCAACCGCAACCTTTAATGCCACAGTTTATACAGCAGCAATTTTGGCCAGCATGCCATTTTGGGCAGAAGTCACTATTTTAACTCCAGATAAGTGGAGTCCTCCACTTTTAGTGGAGTTTTTCTAGGTGTAACTGAGAAAAAGAGTAGGAGACTCAATTTTCGCCCATTCTGAGCGAATGAAGAGTCGTTTTTGACTAATTGGAGAATTTTGGAGCCATTAGTGCAGAGAAAACAGCCATTAGAGCACTATAGCTACATGTATCTGCAAAATTTTGAGCATAATGAAATATGGACATGTCATTGGGAGCTCGACTAGTAGATGTAGCCTAGGAGGGGTGAACTGCTTCATCATATTTATTGCATAAATTTCATGTGGTGACTTATTTCTGTGTTTTACGATGTTTTTCAGTGTTATTTAAGCTTGTTTTATGCTTCTAAATCACTTAGAATCATCTACAATTCATGGTTAAAATCCTCAGTCCTTAAGAAAACTAATGAGACAAGTATGCACATGTTTATAAACTGAAAAGACACTTAGCACAAAAAAACTAATACAGTCATTTTAGATCAGATTGGTATGAGAGCTAGAGTTTATTCTCTGGTGTTTTTTAGTGCAAAGAATTGTTTAATTTTTTGCAATTTTTTAGATGCTTACTAGGATCAAGCTTAAAAGAGGAGAAGGAAAATTGGTGGAAGCAGAAGGGTCTCAAGAAGAGCCAAAGAAAAAGAGAGAAAGATTTCCACAATCTCCACCACCTAGTTCACCTCCTAAAGAAGCAGAAGCTCCTTTAAGCATGCCTCATGAGGAAGGAAAAATACATGAAGAAGTTGATCCTGAAGAGGAAGAAAGAGTGTTCAGGAAAGCATTTCTTGACATGAATGAGATGGTTAGAATCCTTTATCATGAAAGGATTGAGATACTAGAAGGAGAAGGATCCAAACTTCATAAGGAAGGAAAAGGATATTCAGGAGGTCACAATGTTGAAGATAAGTCAAAGAAGGGAAATGGAGGCAATGGAGAGCCATCATCCTCACCCTCATCATCATCATCATCTACTTCTACTTCAGTACAATAGCCACACAAGTCAAAGAACATTGGTAAAAGTCCTTTTTTAAAACTTGATGTTAAGTTTTAATTGACAATGTTTAATGGTGAAGTCAATGCAAAAAATATTGATAATTGGATTAGGAAATTGGAGGTCTATTTGAGAATCCAAAACCTTCAAGATGATGATACCAAAATCCAATTAGCTTCATTGAGAATGGAAGGTGCATCACTTGTTTGGTGGGAAGCCAAGACAAAGGAGGAGATTAAAAAACATGGTAAGATTATTCTATCATGGTAAGATTTCATCACTGCTATAAAACAACAGTTTTATCCATTAGCTCATATGCAGAAAGCCATAATGAACTGGAAAAATTTCAGGCAATTGAAGGGACAAAAGTGCAAGAATACACCCAAGAATTTAGGAGAAGAGCTTTCTTATTAGGGGTAGATTTGCAAAGCCAAGATACTTTGCTCAAGTGCATAGGAGGCTTACATAGCTACCTTAAACATACTATTCTCATGTTTAACCCCACCAGTCTAGATGAAGCATGTGTTCAGGCCACACATCTAGAAGCTAGAGAGAAGAACATTTCTGAAGAGGGTAGAAAGAAACCTTTTAAGGGTAAAAACAAAGAGAAGACCTCAAAAGGTAAAAGCAAAAAGAATGCATCTGTTAAGAAAGAGGGAGAAAAAGTGGTTTGTAAACATTGTTCAAAAGAAGGCCATGATGAAACTCATTCTTGGAAATTACATCCTGAAATGAGGCCAAAAAAACCTAGTAACAAAGGGAAACAGAAAAATGCTGCTACAACTCAACATGATTTAGGAGATGATTTAGGTGATGAATCTAAGATTACAACCATGGGATTGAAGAACATGAAGGGGGAATAAATTGCAACTAAACCCAGTACCAGTACATCAAACTGTCACATAAAAACTCCAAATGAAGAAGAAAGAATAGAACTATTTCATGTGAGGGTCATATCCAAGCATACCAAGATTGACACATTTTCTGACAATGGGTCACAAGAAAACTTAATCTCTGAATACTTGGTCAAGAAACTTAACCTTGAGACCATACCACATCCAAAACCATATCCATTGGGTTGGATTTGTAAGGATGAAAATTTACAGGTTTCAAAGAAATGTATATTGTGGTTTGCAATTACTGCAAATTTTGTTGACACAGTTGAATCAGATGCGGTTCCACTTAACATAACAGGTATTCTGTCGGGAAGTCCTTAATTTTATGAAAAGAAAGCAATATTCTATCACCATGAAAACAAGTATCATTTATTCAAAGATGGCAAGGAGTTCATTGTTAGAGCACATCGCAAGAAGACAAATATTGCTATGGTAAATGCTGGATAGGTAAATATGCTGGTAAATTCAAGTAAGAATTTTGTTCTTCTTATGATTAAGCATAAAGCTGATATCAATCATGAATCATTTGAGGGATGTGATCCTAATTTTAAATCGTATTTATATGATGTAGTTAATGCACATCATGAGATTTTTAAGGAGCCAACATGATTGCCTCCAAAAAGAGAGATTCAACATGAGATTCAATTGTAGCAAGATTGTCCTCTTCCAAACATTGGTATGTATCGCATGTCGATAATGGAGAATGTTGAAATAAAGAGGAAAATCAAAGAGATGTTGGACAAAGGAATCATAAGGCCAAGCACCTCGCCATATGGTCCACCCATAGTCTTGATACCAAAGAAAGATGGGACTTGGCGCATGTGTATAGATTTTTGAGCTTTGAACAAGATTACGGTAAAGAATCGTTACCCACTCCCAAGAATAGATGATTTTCTTGATCATATGAAAAAAGAAAAGTTTTTCACTAAGTTATATTTACGAAGTGGATATCATCAAGTAAGAATTGCAGAAAGTGATATATGGAAAACTACATTCAAAACCAAACAAGGACTCTTTGAGTGGTTAGTTATGCCATTTGGTTTGTGTAATGCACCCACAACTTTCACGCGTGTTATGGATTGTGTTTTGTGTCCATTCCTTGATGAATTTGTGATTGTGCACTTAGATGACATATTGATTTTCAATAAAACAATATAAGATCATGTATTGCATGTGAATAGAGTGCTTGATGTTTTGAAGATAAATTTTTTCTTAAGGTGTCAAAGTGTGAGTTTGGAAAGACTTATTTGGTCTATTTGGGACATATTGTAGGAGGAGGAGAATTGAGAATTTATCCTTCTAAAGTGGAAGCCATTGTGAATTGGTCCACACCCAAAACAGTTACCGAGGTAAGAAGTTTCTTAGGTGCAGCTCAATATTAGAGAAAGTTTATTGCTAACTTTTCTTCCATCACAACTCCTATGCATGCAGTGAAAAGTGTGAAGAAAGGCTTCCAATGGGGAGGCAAACAACATAAAGCTTTCGAATCTTTAAAATACAATATCAGTTCAGCTCTAGTCCTTGCATTACCAAATTGGAGACAACCATGCGAGATTCAAACCAATGCTAGTGATTATGCCATGGGTGCAGTACTTTTGCAGCATGGTAAGCCTATCGCTTTTCATTATGAAACATTTAATGGTGCTATGAAAAATTATCCTACATATGACAAAGAATTATATGTGTTGGTACAAAGTGTCAAGAAGTGGAAACACTACTTGATGGGTAAAGAGACTATTGTACATACTAATCACCAACCTTTACAGTACTTGTAGTCGCAAACAAAATTGCAGCAATCAAGAAATTTCAGGTGGATGGGATTTCTTCAACAGTTTCACTTGGTTATAAGGTACAAGAAAAGTATTTTCAATAAAGTTGTTGATATTCTTTCAAGACCAATCATTAATTCATCTAATTTACTCAAAAATGATTCTATTGTACATGAGAGTTACATAGAACAATATGCACATGACATTTATTTTCAAGATGTGTATGCTAGTTTGAGTGAAGGGAATCAAGTTGAAGAAAAAGATTATCACATGCATAACAATTTGTTGTTTCATTTGGGGAAGTTGTGTATACCACAAGGAGAGAGGCTAAGTGTCATGAGAGAAGCTCATTCATCTCTTATTGCTCGACACTTTGGGGTAAGAAAAAATAGTGGCACATCTATAGAGGTATTTCTATTGGCCTCGCATGATAGATAGTGTGTCACGTTTTATAAGAGGTTGTTCTATGTCTGCAACAAGTAAGCCTAGTAATAGGAAGCTTGGGTTGTACACGCCACTTCCGGTACCATTGAGGCCATGCGAGAGTGTCTCCATGGAATTTTTTGGAGTTCTACCTATGTTAAGAAAACAACATGATTATCTTTATGTAGTTGTGGATAGATTCAGTAAAATGTGTATACTTATGCCATGTAAGAAAACCATTACTGGTGAACAAACTGCTGAACTTTATTTTCAACATGTTTGGGTTCATTTTGGATTGCCAACTTCTATTGTTACTGACAGGGATTCTAGGTTCATTGGGATCTTTTGGTCAAATCTATGGAGAATGATGGACACAAAGTTGAAAAAGAGTATTGCTTTTCATCCACAAACAAATGGAAAAACTGAGGTGGTGAACAAAACCGTTGTGCATCTATTGAGAGGATATTGCAGCAAACATCCTAAGTTGTGGGATGAACAATTGCATTACATTCAACACGCTTACAACCGGTCAAAGCACTCTTCAACACAAACATCACCTTTTGAAGTATGCTTTGGGTATTTTCCAAAATCGCCATTGGACTTCATATTTGGGAAGGATGTTGCAATTTATGGCCATAGTGATATTGACAAGGCTCAAAATTTCATTGAGCAAATTCAGATTATACATCAACAAGTTTAAGAACAACTTGAGAAAAGTCAAAGAAAATACAAAGAGAGGCATGATAAACATCGATTTGATCACAAGTTTCATGAGGGAGATGAGTTATGATTGCACATTAGCAAAGAAAGGATGCAAGGGGAAGGTAAAAAGCTCAAACCCATTTTCTATGGTCCATTCAAGATCATAAAGCAAGTTGGTAATAATGCATTTCAACTTGACTTGCTTTCTTATATGAAAATGTATTCAGTTGTTAATGTTGAAAAATTACGTTTGTATGAGCCACCTTTGATCAATGATCAAAGAAGTGATGTTTAGCTACCTTCTGTATGAGCTCAAAGAAGATAAAATTCTTGAAAGGAGGACAAGAACATCCAAGAGGGGAAGTATTGACTACCTTCGAGTTGGGCTCAAAGGCACTAAACCAAGCAAGGAAAAGTGGATGGAGGTTGGACAGGTGAGGGAGTTGTACCCTCATCTACTAAACATGTAATTAAGTCTTTTGGGGTCCAAAAGCTTCCCAATGGGGATGAGTGATCAAGAGTTCATAAATTTTGCTCAAAATTCAAAGTTACAGGATTGGGATGAAACTAGGATGGTTGCGTAGATACCGTCTTCCTAATTCCGGCACCGCAAACAGTTCAATTACCGATTTCATATGAGGGAGATATCACGTTCTGATCGAAATGCAAAACAAGTAAAATTGCGACGGGTTTGACTTGGATGCATAGTCAGTAGGGTGGAGGTACAATCAGCAAAAAAAGGAATTTCCTATTCATCGGGCCAATCATAGGTTGACATGTGTCACATTGTTATTCGTTGAATGGGTTTTCAGAGGGCCAATCACTGGGTGCCACATGGCGAGCCCTGAGGCTACCATGTGTCACTGGAATGACAGTGTAAAATTTTTGGGAGTCCATAGGAATCTACCGCGAGACCTTCGGCAGGGCATGCACAGGTCTCCACCGCCCGAGCTACATGATTAGTTCTTAACATATCATGTCGCGGCTTTGTGTTATGGTGTAAAACATTGGAGTATGGGGGTTTGGGAATCACTGGCGGTCCCAACCTGCCAGCGGTTCCCACAGCGTGTTCACATGTTAAACGTCAACCAACCAAACTGTCACGATAAGCGTTAATCGCCAATGTTTCACACTGCATTTTCATATGGCATGGTTTATTGCCAATGTTATTTCCGTTGACTATTCGTGCTAACCACACAAATCAACCCTTAGATCAAACATCCAGCTAGAGTTTAATGCAACGGTTCTGCTCAACCGTTAGCCTAACCACGGGTTTTTGGGGTTGGAATGTGGCCATCCCAACCGCAACCTTTAATGCCATAGTTTATATGATGGCAGTTTTGGCCAGCATGCCATTTTGGGCGGAAGTCACTAATTTAACTCTAGATAAGTGGAGTCATCCACTTTTAGTGGAGTTTTTCTAGGTGTAATTGGGCAAAAGAGTAGGAGACTCAATTTTTGCCCATTTTGAGTGAATGAAGAGTCATTTTTGACTAATTAGAGCATTATGGAGCCATTGGTGTAGAGAAACAACCATTAGAGCACTATAACTACATGTATTTGAAAATTTTTGAGCATAATGAAAGATGGACATGCCATTGGGAGCTGGACCAGGAAATGTAGCCCAAGAGGGGTGAATTGTTTCATCATGCCTGTTGTGTAAATTTCATGTGGTGACTTATTTCTCTGTTTTACACTATTGTTCAGTGTTATTTAAGCTTGTTTTATGCTTCTAATGCACCTAAAATCATCTACAATTCATGGTTAAAATCCTCAATCCTTAAGCAAACTAATGATACAAGTATGCACATGTTTATAAACTGAAAAGACACTTAGCATAACAAAAATAATACAGTCATTTCAGATCAATTGGACCCCTAATACAACATTAGCACCACCCATTTGTCTTGCAATCATGGGAATTTCCAACAAATAATACTTTGGAACTTCCTTGAAAAATTTATGGTGCCTCCATTTGCAATGATTGCTTGAAACTATGGTGGTGGATATATGAAACAATTGAGAAGTTTTGCTAATTTGTAATTGACGAAATTTTGGGTACTTCTCGAATCAATCAACATTGTTACCTTTTTATTTTTTATATATCCTTCTATCTTGAGGGTTTGTGAATTATTTATGATAGCCAATGCATGATAGTATATGTTGTAGTAGTCTCTTCTAGCTCTAGATCTTATGACGATCCAATTCTTTATCTTCTTTCTCTTTTTAGTCTGCATAGAATAATATCCTCTCACTATGTTTATGCCCCTTAATATACTGTCTATCAAAATTATAACAACCCTACATTAAGTTTCCATGTAAATAAATGGACATTATAAAAGAAAAAATAAAACCAAGGCTATGGGACACATATTCTGAGCTAAATGAGGGGAAAAAATTACATTGAGATCCACTTTTTATATTATTTATTTATTGGCTATGGAAATTGGCATTGGCATTGACAATAAAAAAGAGGCAATAAATGTCATTGATTTATTGCATGCTAGCAAGGACTTGAGGAAAAATGCAAAAGAAATAAAGGAAAATGAAATAAATTCCACTTCAACAAGTGAGGAAGAGGAAGAGACAAGAAAAGGAGAAAAATAGTAAAAAAAAATATGCATGCAAGGAAAAATGAAGGAAAGGGAAAAGAAAAGAAAACAAATTGGAGAGACAAAATTCTAGGATTCTCTTTTAGAAAATCAAGGAAAAATGAGAGAGAACACTACAACAAGAGAGAGCATTGGACAAGAGCGCTTGTGCACAATGAACACAAGCAAGAGACAAGCAAGGAAAACAAGAAGCATAAGAAGAGTTCGTGTGGCAGCCAAGAAGAAGGTGTGAACAACAGTTAACAAGGGCAAAAAATAATAGAGAAAATAGCAGCCAATGTTTACCTCATACTCACATAAACAAACAATAAGTCCAAGTATTCACAAAATAATTAAATATGAAATTATTAATAATGAAAGTAGACTTACTCTAGAAGTCTATGTATGACCAAAGATGATGATAATGAGAGAAGTTAGGGATGGAGATCACACAAAATTAGCTAAGATATTTGTGGAGATATTCATTAATATATTGTGGATAAAGTTGTGGAGAAGGTTCAACCAATTAGCCAAATTGATAATTTTTTATGGGAACCTCACTTCTATATTATGAGGACTCATATGTTGTGAGAACGATGTGTCATTATTTTCTGTTAGTATACAATCAGGCTTAAAATCCTTTTCCACCAAAAGTTTTTGTCTCTTAATTTTTTATTTTTTTTCATTAGTCATTTTCAATTAATATCAAAGCATTAGTGGTTCTTAGGGCCTGACAAAATCCATGGTATATTTGCAACGTTGTATGTGCCACCTTGGACACTTTGTGAAATAACTGTGTGAATTAACCCTGCATTAA
The DNA here is from genome assembly GCA_034641835.2 of Pinus albicaulis. Classification (NCBI taxonomy): domain Eukaryota; kingdom Viridiplantae; phylum Streptophyta; class Pinopsida; order Pinales; family Pinaceae; genus Pinus; species Pinus albicaulis. The sequence continues at coordinate 1,975,648,829 of CM076578.1, forward strand.
GCCTGTAGAACAACAACGTGAATTCCAATAGAAGCTTTTGGAAACAACATATCTTTTTAGACAGATCTGTATAGCGTGTGGGAGAGATAACATGGAAAATCATTCGACAACGTGGATATCGATCAACCAACGAATTACGTGCGTTTTCCAGGAGATGAACCCCAAATTGCGTTACAAGTCTCTTCATAAATTATATGGTATGGCTGCATAAGACGGTGTGTAATTGATTTATCCAACGCAATACTTGTATAAATGTATGGCTGTATATTTTGAAATGCATAAAGTTTAAAGTTTGAAACGTGAATTCACATTTAAGTGGCTTCATAAGGTTTACTAAATTATTTTAATGGGATGTATGTAAAAACATTTTAAAATGCGTCTTGAAAATAACAAGAAGATTTTTTTTTTAATTAAATTAGGAGAAAATTGTAATTCCACATCACAAGACAACAATAATGTGTTAACTAAGTTAGAAAGTCTTAGTTAGCTCAGTTAATTCGAGTTGAGGGCCTAACTTGAGTCATGTAAAGTGGTTCCTATTTTTTAGGACCCTAGGTTGAGTTTAATTTGAGTTGTAATAATTAATTTAGTTAAACTAAGTTAAAATCAGTTAAATTAGTTCGAACTGTCAGAGGGACTAGTGGGAGATCTAGTAGTGAGGTGTGTTCTTAGTGATCAACTAGTGAACTTATAAATTCAACCATAATTAACTTGTGCATGTGTGATCTATGACTTACCCAGTTGAGGTTGGAGCTCAAAAGCAGTGTACTATCAGTTGTATAATTATCTGAGTTGTACAAGTGGTGCATGCAGTCAGAGAAGGGTCTACAGGGATTGGGCAGTTTTGGATGGGGAATTTCCCTAAAGAATGGGGGATAACTCCCAAGGAAGTAGCGTAAGGAACTAGGGGCTTGGAAGGCAGAAAAATTGGTTACTTATTGACTAGAGGCGCTTGTGAAGGAGGATATATATTATACTTGTGCAAAGATTGTTCAGGCTTGATCAAGCATTGTATTTATTCTCTATTTTTTTATTAATGTGATATAGATAGGAAGGGTTTTTGAGAAATCAATTTCCCCTAGATTTTTCATTGTGTTATGTGTGTTAATTGATTCATGTTGAATGTTTTTTTTATATTGCTTCCCAATCATGATTTTCTTTTCTGCTGATGATTAGAGTAGGTTTTTGTCTATTGTTTTAGAAATTACATTAGCAATTTGAATCTACAAGGAATTTCTACAATGTGATTATAAAGTAAATCTTTTGTAGAGATAAGGTGGATTATCAAAGAGATAATATTTGTAGTGATAAAGTAAATGGAGAGATAAGGTATGTTTTAATTTGTAATATTTTGGAGTGATAAGTGATAGGTAATATCTAGAGTGATAAGTTATTTGTAATTTGGAGTGATAAGTGAGTTTCACTTTAAAAGGGGAGGTCATTTTTGTAATCCAAAGGGGATCTTAGGTACATTTTGTGTAGTGTGTGATGGTGATTTTTAGCTTGGAGGCTTATGGTACTTTCTGCCTAATTTTGACACTATAGTTGCAATTTTTCCATCATACAACAATACACTTAAGGGGTTGAAGCACAATCAAGCATCATACAACTACGATATCATCACATCATCATTCAAATAATCGGGCATCAAAGTTATCAACCACTTCAGCAAGGGAGAAATCAAAGCTTATAAGTTCAATTCACTGAGCAACATTCAACAAGTCAATTGTAATTTTCTTGTAATCAAATTCAATCATAAATTGCAATAGTATCTTTCTTGGAATTGTATTGAGTGAATTCTCAGTTGAACTTGAAACCCAAGCTAGAAATTAGGTCAAATTGATAAGGGGTTGACTTATTTTAGTAGAATTCATTTGAACTTGTCATCTACTCATTGTAAAATCATTAACTTGGGTGCAATTTTGGTGGTAGCCGACTCCCTAAGATTGTCAAACAAAATCAAGTGAGCCTGAAATTGATAGAATCAAAGCACAAATATAGGATCAATTGAGTGTGAAACCATGTTTAAGAAAAAAAGTTCAAGAGAGTGAGTTCAAATGGAGAAAATTATTCAATTTTTATAGTTTCTGAACATTCTGATACTATCCACTGATGAGGATCCTTCTTACTGATATTAAAATACATCTACATTATGCACATGAGACCGTTGAGTTTCTCCAACTTGAGTCATAGCTACAATGATATGAGTTGTTGCAGAAGGGATGTGTTTCTGATCCATTCAAAAATCCAACTTCAAATTATTAAGATGATTCCAAGCCAAGCAACGATACAACTTCAAGTGTCGAAGTTGTACATGATCAAGTTTAACCTTCTTGTTCCAAGCCAATCATCAAACCATGGGAAAACATTTAGGGCAACAAAAAATGATATGGTTTGGGATATGACAAAGATGACAAAAATTTGCATATTACTGATTATTCAAAACCAATCAAGTTCATCAGTGGAGGATTTATTAATCAAACAAATTCAGAAATCAATGATAAATTTGAAGAAAATAAAAAATGTCAACATTGTCAAAGAACTAGTCATATGGATGATCATTGTTTTTATCTCCATCCTTGTCACCATTTTGGCAAGAAGAATCACTCGTCAAAGAGATGTTGCAAATGAAACAAATCTTCCATATTGAAGATTACTTATGCATGGATTGATTCTTGGGAGTGGATGTCAACAGTGAAACAATTAGAAATGTTTTATCGAAGAATTCAATATCACATGAAGATAAATATTGCAACCAACAGTGAAAATAAGATGGTACTCTTGCGCGCTTGAAAGAGGGATTACAATAGTGAAACTCCCCTTCATCTTAACGGGGGGAGTTCAAAACAAATGCAGATGGTTATGGTCTCTCATTTTAACTGAAAAAGGGGGGAATTGATAAATACATTGAAATTGAATTGATGATGATGGTTGCCAGGCTGAAATTTTCAACAACAACACAATTTGTTAGTGGGAATCAAATTTTCCAATGGGCAAGAAATTGGGATGTTGATTGAAATAAAATGTGGGTTTTTTTGCTTACTTTGATGGTCGTTGACATAGAAAAGGGTATATAGATCCTTTTTCATTACATATTGGCATTAGATTGAGTTGTCAAGCATTTTGAGGGATGTATTAGACTTGCAACTGATTCGCTTCTCTTGGTTCTCTCTCTTCATATTGGAGTTTTTGGCATCCAATTTTGGCGATTTTTTAGACAGATCTTCATTGACGCTTGAATCAGGAGTTTCAAAATGAGGAATTGGAGATGGTACTAGGTTCTTACTCTGGAATTGTGATTAAGGGGCAGAATGTTAGCCTCATACTCACACAAACAATCAATAAGTCCAAGTATTCACAAAATAATGAAATTATGAAATTATTAATAATGAAAGTAGACTTACTATAGAATTCTACATATGGCCAAATATGAGGATAATGAGAGAAATCAAGGATGTACATCACACAAAATCAGCTAAGATATTTGTGGATATATTCACAAAGATATTTTTTGGAGAAAGTTTTGGAGGAGGTTCAACCAATTAGAAAAATCGGTAATTTGTTATGGGAACCTCACTTCGATATTACGAGTCCTAATTTATTGTGAGAATGATGTATCATTTTTTTCCGTTAGTATACAATTAGGATTAAAAGCCTTTTTTTCCAGATTTTCTATCTCTTGAATTATCTCTTTGTTTTCGTTAATTATTTTCAGCCAGCATGAGTATTTTGCATGTAACAATGTGCCTGTTTGATTATCTTGCTGGGATTTGAATGCATGGCTCATCCATTGGTTTTCTGGTCATTTTTATTTCATTGGAATGGCGATTTTCTTGGATTGATAGTCATGTACAACCTTGCCTTATGCCATTTCTTGGATAGCCATGATGCAATGGGTTCCCTATTTGGTTGAGCTTTGGATTGCCGTTAGATCTTGGATCTGGGTGGAGGTGGTCTCAAAAAAATCCAAAGGGTTGAGGGTGGAGATGGTTTTCTCTAGGAAGCTCTTGAGAGGTGGGTGGAGATAGGAAAATTCCTCTGGGTATGGTGAAGAAATTCCAATGCATCCAAGCTTGTATTGGTTTTAGTGATTTTTGGACCCAATATTTGGTGAAATCAAGAACATAGCTTAGAAACATGATGAAAAGAAAAAAGCTTAGAAACATGATGAAAATAATTAGGAACATTGTTGACAAATTTTTGGGAAGTTCTACGTAGTTGGCCTATAGGAAATCCCTAAAATTATGGGACAAATTCCATGGTTGCACTTTCTTAACTTGGAAAAATCAGTTGTAGCCACAATGAAAATGGGTTGTGCTTGTAGTTGGAGGACTATGGCCGCACTGAATGGTCTTCATGCATGCGTCTAGGCTGTAATCTAGGTGAGAATGTGGTTCAGGCTTAGGGAAAAGGCTACTAGTGGAAATTGTTTGATATCCATGTGATCATTTATCTTTGAGTGTTACAGTAAGTTGGACAAGTGGAAACCACTTCCATAACTGGAGCTTAGATTTTTGGCATGCATAGTAATTCTCAGGTCATGTTTAACCTGGTAAGTTATAGAGTGGTATCATAGTGGGTTCATAATGTTGGGGTAAACACAGATTGTTATGCAAGCATCTCAATACCTATATGTTTATCATGCATGCACATTAGTGATTTTATTGTTATTTATATTATATCCATGTACCTATTTTTTTATAGTTTTGGTGTCATTATTTTTATTCAGGTATAAACTAATATGCTTTTATATTATTAAGTATCATGCTAATCTAGATTGACATGTGAAGTTGCAATAGCCTCGCCAAAAGTAAATTGAGGTAATGCTTTTAACTGTGTCTTTTATTTTATTTAAGAGCAGTATATTGCAAGAAAATAGAAGGCCAAATATGAAGAGAAGAATGGTTTAGTATATTTCATATGACTCCCCGTATAGGCCAAAAGAGAAATCAATGGGATGGGAGAAATTAGTTGAGCAACAGGGGGATGGAGACTCTCTGGATATACCATATACATTAAGAAGTTTTAGGGAAGAGATCATAAGTTTTAAAGTAGATAATGAAAGGTTGATTGAAGCACGAGAAAGGCTTGTGAAAACTTAAGAAAATCAAGTTGAGTTCAATGCATTTATTCTTCAAAGTATTTCATATTTACATAAGCATTGACAACTGGGGACCAATCATGGAGACAGAAAAGAAGAAACTACTAATGGCGTATATGGAATCTAGTCTCAAAAAAGTTACAAGATGGACATGAATGATACATTAAATAGTGGAAGACTCTTGGATATACCTAAGAGGAGGGTTAACACACATATATTGTATTCTAGCTCTACTTCTTGGAGACAACATCACCATTAGCAGTATTTGCAAGAGGATTTCAAGAAATTCAAGCCTCCTACTTTTGATGGTGAGATGACCAAATTAGAAGATGTAGAAGCATGGCTACATGGGATGAGAAATTTTTTAGGCTTTATGATTATTCAGAGAGTATGAAAGCCAAGATAGCTACATTCAGTCTCAAAGGAAAAGAAGATATATGATGGAAATATATCAAGCATGTCAGGGGAATCATGGAAGAGGAGCTAACTTGGGAATAATTTCAAAGAATCTTCGGAAATAAGTACCTATTTGAAAAGTAATATGATGGAAAGGCCAAGTAAGTTTATGAGCTCAAGATGGGTTCCATGCCAGGCGAAGAATATACAACCATATTTCTAGAGTTGTTGAGATATGTGCCTTATCTCAAGGATGAGAAAACAAAGATCCAAAGGTTCATTAGTGGATTTCCATTATCATTCAAAGACCAAATGAAGTTTGTGAGCCTTATTCATTGGAGGAAGCTATTATGAAGTTGAATCATTGCTATGAACAATCAAATCACAATCCTAATTTCAAGCGTGACTTGAAGGATAGTGAGAAGACTAAAGGAAAATGGCCCAAGGATCGAGGAAGATCTCGTGATGCAGATGAGAAGGAAAATATGGTCTTGCATAAGAATTCCAATAGAACAAATAAATTACATGGGTCTCATCCCATGGAGCAATACTATAAAGACAATGGCAGAGAACCATTGAAGTGTTGGATTTGTGGTAGAGATCATTGCAAGAAGGATTTTCCATTGTATCAGAGTGGCGTGCCTTATATCTACAGTTCTCAAGAGGCATAGACGGTTTGGGATGTAGGTTAGAGTATTCCCCGAATTTATGTAGTAGTTGATAACGGACAGGTAGACCACCTGACATCCATTATCGGGATGGAAGTTAAGCTTTGTGATCGAGTTGTTTCTATTTTAATTGATCCATGGTTAAATTATAGCTATATTAGTCCTGATTTGCTGGATCAGTGTCATTTGAATAAGGAAGTGCATGTATAATATTGGTTGGTATAGTTGGCTACAAGGACCAAGAGAAGAGTTCACCATTGGAAGAAGTCTTATGATTTTTAGCTTAATGGCATGCCTACATAAAAAAACCTTAATTTACTTCCTTTGGGTGCATATAGCATGATTTTGGGCATGGATTGGTTGTTTATTCATAGGACCAAGGTAGATTTATATGAGAAGGACATTGAGTGCCTAGATGAGGATGGATAAAATAGAGTCTCGCAGGGAAAAAATAAGGCTACATTAGTGAGGATGGTTACAACCATGCAATCTAAGCATAGATGAATGAAAGGTTTATTATTTGGAGTTCATGTTTCCAATGAAAAAGGGATGGATGATGAGGATGGTGAAGTACCAAGGAGGCATCCTATATTACAGGAGTTTTAGGATGTGTTTCATGCAGATATTCGAGAGATTCCCCCTCATAGGGAGGTGTATTTTTCTATTGAGTTGATGCTAGGAGTAGCACCAGCATCTAAGGAACCTTACATGACAAGCACTCTCAAGTTTATGGCATTGAAGTTTCAACTTAAAGAGATGCTTGATAAATGATACATAAGGCTAAGTGTATCCCCTTGGTATGAATTATTGTTGTTTGTAAAGAAGAATGATGGTAATATCAGATTACAAGCAACTAAACAAGGTGAATATCAAAATATAGGTATTTATTACCTCATATTAGCGATTTGTTTGATCAGTTGAATGGAGCAACAATATTTTTGAAGGTTAATTTGAGATCAATATATCATCAGGTGTGCATCAAAGAAGAAATCATCTCTAAGAATAAATTTTGCACAAGGTACGAGAACTATGATTTTTTGGCCATTCCTTTTGGTCTTACTAATCCTTTGACCACCTTGATGTGTATGATGAATAATGTGTTGCGTAATTACTTGGATAAGTTTGTGATAGTCATTTTTGATGATATTATGGTATATTCGGAGAATGAGGAAGAGAATGAAGAGCACCAGGCAACAATATTGACATTGTTGAGAGAGAATAAGTTGTATGCTAAGCTCACAATATTGAGATATTGAAAGAGCATAAGTTTTATGCTAAGCTCGGAAAGTGTATATTCTTTTATTATTAGATTCATTACTTGGGATATGTTGTTTCTAAGGAGGGTATAGTAGTGGATCCAAAAAATATTAAGGTTGTCTTGTAGTGGCCAACTCTGAAGAATGTGAATGAGGTCAGATCATTCATGGGACTAACTGGTTATTATAGGAGGTTTAATGGGAATTTCTCTAAGATTGGTTATCCTATCACATATTTGAGAGGAAAGGAAAGAAGTTTGAATGTATTTCTGAGTGTGCAACCAACTTTTATCAATTGAAGCGATTTCTTACCAATGCTTCATTTTTAAGTATTGTAGATCGTGATAAGGATTTTGTGGTTTGTACATATGCCTGCAAGGAAGGAATTGGTGGATTCCAGATGTAGGAAGGGTAGGTGGTTTTATATTAATCACAGAAGATGAAAGAGAATGAGAAGAATTATATGATTCATGGTATTGATTTGGAAACTATAATTCATGCATTGAAGATGTGGCAACATTATTTCCTTAGCAGGAAAATTATTTTGATGAGTGATCATAGTGGACTGAGGTACTTGTTTGACCAACTAAATTTGAATGCAAGGCAAGCTAGATGGTTGGATACTCTCAATGAGTTTGACTTTGAAATCAAGTATATCAAAGGCAAGGAGAACCGGGTTGTGGATTCTCTTAGTAGGAGAGTACAAGTGAATCATATTTCAGCTATGAGAACTTATGGGACATATTTGAGAGAGAAGATATTACATACAAGGAAACATGATGAGAGGTAAAAACAAATAAAGAAGATATTGCAACAAAAAGGTGAGGGTGATAAGTATGGGGAGAATCACCTCATAGCAGATGGCTTGGTTAGATTTAGGAGAAGGATCAATGTGTCTATTTGTAGTGAATTGAAGAAGATTATCTTGATAGTCAATCTATATTTAGGCCATCCAAGATACCGGAAAACCTTGATAGATATTAAGAAGTTCTACTACTAGCCCAACTTGAAGAAAGAGTTGGATGATCTTGTTTCTAAGTGTTTTGATTGTCAATAGGTGAAAGTTGAATGCAAGCATCCAACTAGTTTATTGTAGCCTATTACGATTCTAGAATGGAAATGGGAGGTTATTTCCATGGATTTCATTAAAAAATTTCCAAAGGACATAAAGGAAACATGAATTCATTATGGTTGTGGTTGAAAGGTTGAGAAAGGTAGCTCACGTTTTTTCAATAAAGTCTTCTAATTCATCTAGTGAAGTGGCTTATATCTTCATTAACGAGACATTGAGGTTGAATGGAGTGTAGAAATTTAATTGTAGATTCAATCTACTCATGAAATTTGCTAGATAAAAAGACAATAATATACTCTACCAATCCACGGAAGTAAATTCATGATCGAGAACAAAAATCAATAACATGCATCAAGATTCAACACACATACATAGAGATATATCTATGGGAAAGCAACTGCTCGAAACTCCTTACTCTATGTATTGCATTAAGCAAAGGATCTGGATGAATACAATATGCTTTTCTCAACCTTGATCTCAAACCACACCTATATCTTCTATCCTCTACTTGCTTGACTTCAGTTGGCAAATGTATAAAATCCACGTAGAGTTAAACTACTAATTGTAATATGCTAAAACAATAGACTTGAATATACTCTATCAATTGTGGACAATCAATTACGATCGTGAAATCACGAAGCATACAAGAGAAATAATTTAAATCACACATTACAAAATGATTTCCTGGGGAAATCCAAAGCTAAAAACCCCGCTATTTGTATATTTCATTAGTCATAAAATATGAGAATATTACAATTATTTCTCAAGCCCGAGAAACCTCTACACTATCTCTATCTGTCTCACTGCTTCCTAGACAAGGATAGGCCAATACTTAAACCAATTTTATACATGTCATGATCCTTATTTCCTTGCGATGTTTCCATGGGTAATTATGCTCTATTAATTAGTAAAATTCCAAATCAATAATATGCAATACATTAGGGGCCTTCCTCTGACTGCATGCACCACTTGTATAATTTGAATTATTATACAAATGATAGTACACTGCGCTTGAACTCGAATCTCAACTAGGTATTTCTCAGAAATGAAATGCATGAGCTATTTATGGTTGAATTGTCAATTATCTAGTTGATCACTAGATGTGGTTCAAGTCCAAGTTCCACTCTTTGACCTCTCACTAGTTCCTCCATGAATTAGAGTTAGTTAAACTAAGATTAACTCAAATAAACTAAGTTAATTAATTACAACTCAAAATAAACTCAATTAGGGCTCCTATAATGTATGAGACACTCTACATGCCTCTAGTTATATCCTCAACTTGAATTAACTAAATCAACTAAGTCCATTTAACTTAGTTAACTCGTTCAAGTTTCCATGAGATGTGGAATTGAATTACAATTTTATTCTAATTTAATTCAAGGGGAAATTAAATTAGAATATTTTCCTATTTCCATTTTCAAAACTCCCTCTCAATAAGAAAGGGATTATTTGATACCCTGATCCTACCTCTATGGAACTCAAATTTTCCTCTTGACAGTGCCTTCATCAAGATGTCGACATCTTGTTCCTATGTAGGAATGTACTCTAGCATCATGAACTTCCTCTGCACACAATCTCTAAGATGGTGGTACAAAATGTCGATATTCTTGGACCTATCATGAAAAACTAGATTAACCGAGAGTTTGATGCAACTCTAGTTATCACAGTAATTTATTGTAGGACCCATCCACTAGTACATATGATCAATTTTCTAAGACTTTAGTTCCGAAAGTTTTGACGTATTCTCGGAAATTTTCCCAATTTTTCTCAATTTTTTTAATCCAACCAACAAGCGTCGCTCTAGCGACATTTAGGGAGTATCGTCAGAATAATGACGTTTGTGAACCGAGCATTGGAATAGTGACGTTTGTGAACTGAGCGTCGGAATAGTGACATTTATGAAACAAGCGTTAGAATAGCGATGTTTATGAACGAAGCATCGAAAACCATCAGAATAGAAATTTTTGGGAAGATGAAATAAACCATAGGAATAACGACGTTTGGGGAGATGAAATAAACCGTCGAAATTTTGACGTTTGGGGAGATGAAATTTCATTAACAAGTTCAAATTGTGGTGTTGGGGGTGCACATATATTACGTTGCATGTATTTATTGGGGTATATTTCATTAACCTAAGGTTCCAAATTCCGAAGTTTGGGGAGAGATGAAATTTTATTAAGAAGGTCGAACGTTTGGGGAGAGATGAAATTTCATTAACAAGGTCAAAAGTTTGGTCTTGGGGGCACACATATATTACGTTTCATATATTTTATTGGAGTATATTTCATTAACCTAAGGTTCTATTTAGTCTTGGGGGCACACATATATTATGTTATCACCAAAATCGTACTTGATTGGCTGTTGATCAGACAACTTCAGTGGAACTCTTTCAAACCACTTCTAACTGAAGCTTAGCCTCTTCAGTCTAAGAGGGCTCTCTCACAATTAATTTATGATATTGGTTAATGATAAATATAGATGGCTAAATCTATGATTTATGTATTGGTTTTGTATTTTTACAGGTTGAAAAGATAAAAGCTTACTACCATTGGGCTATGGAGTCAGTGATAGGGATCTCAATAACAAAGGATTTCCTTGTGGAAGCTGAGACTTGTATATATTTCAATGAAAGTGTTGGGGTTCCTATGTTTTGGCCAGATTGGCAAGACCAAAAGATAAGACAACATCAAACCGCTTTGGGATTCAAGGATCTAGCCCTCCTGATTCCAGAGAGGGATCTCTCTATGAATGAGTTTAAAGATGTGACCTTTACAACCTGAAATGTGATATTAGACTAGTTATGAAGAGCATGGATTTTGTTTGTTTGTTTATTGGTTGGGAAAAGACATGATGAAGGTGAAGGCAGTTCAAAATAAAGGGTGAAGATGTATGAAAATGAAGGAATGATTCGGCTGACAAAAAAGGCAAAAACAATTTTAACCCATTGGGCTATGGAGTCATAGGAGGATTTTAATTGGACAGCAAGGTTCAAGAAGGATCCATGGGGAAAGTCACTTATGTCAAAGGATCTCTTAAGTTGATTTTATGGAATGAAACAGATAGGAAATGGAGAACAAAACAAAAGAAGAACAGTGAACAGCCTAAGATCAAGTAAGCACTTTCAAACTATCTTGCTTCGACATGTACTTCGGGAAAAACATAAAAGTATTCTGAGATCGGGTAAGTGCTTTGAAACTACCCTACATTGAAGTACTTTCAGTTAGAAAACATTTTAAAAATAGTTGGAATAGCTTAAGATCAGGTGGGTGCTTCGAAACTACCCTGCTTTCAGCATATTCTAAAGGAAAACACAGATAATAATCACAAAGAGCAATCTAGATCAGGCAAGTGCTTTGAAACCAACCTGCTTTAATATACTCTAAAGGAAAAGACAGATAACAATCGCAAAGAGCAATCTAGATCAGTCAAGTGCTTTGAAACCAACCTTCTTTAATATACTCTTTAAAGAGAACTTTCAAATGAAGAAAACATAGAAATAAAGCTTTCAGTAAGAGTAGGGTACTGTTGAGAGTAAATCCTAGCTCTATGTTTGCTACTCTTTATCAGAGAAAGTGGACAGAGTGAAAACATTAAAGAAAATAACAATTGGCAGTGAGGAACACATCACCATTGACATAAATTAGGATCCCATGAATCAGCAGCTTGTATTTGATGTTCAAACCAATTACAATTAGCAAGCCCGGTGGGTCTCTACAACTTCAAACTTCTCATATCAGCTTATGTATCTTCAATTTGCAAACAAGACATTAGTAGCTTCAGAAAACTATTACATGCAATCAGATGTCCAGAGACCAACAATTTCTCATATTCTACAGAAGTATTTATAGAAGAATGAGGAGGTGGGATCTAATAATAGATCTCCTGAGTCAATTAATACAGACTTAATACTTCTCGGCCTTTGAGGGGCTCAATGAAGAAGTTTATAGATGATCTGTCTGTATTTAATTGATTTACATTTATGAATTAAGCTCGGTGGGAGCCTTTGTTGACTTTTGAGGCTCTGTGTCATGTTGAAGTAACTCTATTTCTGCTCCCCAAGGCCTAATGATCAAAAAGATTTTCTTCTGGGCTGTTCTTAATCTTTAAAAATATTTTTGCCGACAATTAGAGATATGATCTTCGATTTGTAGTAATTGTTCATTTGTCTTCAGGTAAACACCTCTTTTTTAGGTAATGACTAAGCCTTCTTTGATTTCTGTGAGGCTGCAGGTGCCTTTAGGAGCTGGAGAGGGTTCGATTGGCCTCTGCTTGGGGCGGTGTAGGCTTTCTCGAATCGACAAATGTCTTTGTATTTTCCTAAAACACCTTTGATTTACTTGAGATATGTTTTTTAGGTTTGATCATGCTTAACCTGTGTCTTCTGGTCTTTATGACGTCTTTATCTATGGATTAAGGCTTTTTATTTGCTGAATGTGTGCCTCAATCCTTCAAACTCTGCTAGGAAATCTTTAAACACGAGTTTCTGCTTTGGCTTAGATCTTCTAACACTAATACTCTTCGCTTCTTTTATGTATTGTTGTGTCTTGTTGATGTGAAGGCCCCGCAAGGATCATATGGCATCAATGCCTCATGAAACATTGACAAGACGTGGAGTTTGAGCCCAGCGAATGGTTCCCTTTGATGAATCAAAGGCGTGGGAATCGTCATTCCCAGCCTTCGGCTTTCTCTTTAATATGATAGAAAAACTCATTCAACACCTGCAAAACACAAAACTATATTATAAAATCCTGCATTATTGGATAAACTGCTTCAGAGGGCATGGGAAGAGAGCAGGGCTGTTGAATGGCATCATCCAATGGTTGGGATTCATTAGAGGCGGTCAAAAAGAGAGTGGAGGAAGAGAATAAATAAGATCCGTCGATCGCGTGGAGATCGACAGTGGGGATTAGTCGAAAAACATAAAATGGAAAGGCGAAAGGCAATGAAACCATGCGAGAAAGATCTAGGCCATCCGATCTGGACATGTGGACGATCCAGTTTCAATCGGAGGATCGCAATCAGCGGGGAGAGAGTAAGGGTGCAATAGAAATCGCCGATGCGATTGCGCGATCGGGGAGTGGCCGATGCGATTGCGCGATCGGTCCGTTGTAATCGGGGGTGGCATGAAATGGAAACGCGCCTATCAAAAAATTTCGATGCAATATTGCGCGGGCCGTTTGATCGGCTCAAGATCAATGGCGAAGATTTTTTTTCATCATACATGGCGGAAAACCTTAATACTTCATGAAAACCCAAATTTTCAATATAAAACAAAGTTTTGCTGTTGGACGGAATATATATGAAATGATATGGATAGGCGCCCGATTGCGGGGCCTTTGGTCTCTGTGAAATATAATATTCCCGGGGCGTATCTATAAAGGGCCAATTGCATTGGAACTGTCGGGCCCAGTCTTTCAATCTAACCATTTGAAACTTGCGATGCGATTAGCGCCTCTAGACTCTTAACACTTGGTCCCGGGTGAAAGTTATATGGAATGAAAAGCAGAGGGGGCGGAGTTTTAATAAAGGGACTCAATCACATCGGAACTTTTGAAGCGGTCTTTCAATCTACCCATTTTTCCTTTAAAAATCATAACTCGGCGCATTTAGACCAAAACTTTGGGTAAGTGGGTTCTTGGATTTACAAAGGAAAAAACTGATCGTGACGGGTTTATTTCAATGTTTTAGCGCCCAATTGCGGGCCCAAAGGGTTATATGACATAACAATATGATCGGGGGTTATAATGCGTGGGGCTTAATCGCATCAGAGTTTTTGTAATGGCAAAAAGACTTGCGCACTTGGATTTTTGCGATGCGATAAGAGTTTTTAAAGGCTTAGCGCCCAGTTCTAGCACCAAGGCATATAATGGGGAAGTGGTTTAGGACTTAGCCCAAAGGGGCTTAAGTCTGTAATACAAAAGGAATTTTTTTATGGATTTTCAATGGTTTTCAAAAGGATTTGAGGTTTTCGGCAAAGTTAAAAAAAGGAGTTTTAAACTCTGCAAAGGAGATTTATGAAGGGGGAAAGGTAACAAAGTAAAAATAGAGGAATTTTATGAAGAAAAAGAGGAGGCAAAATTAAGGTTAGTTTTGAGGTGGAAGGAAAGGAAAATTGGATTTTGCAGCAGTCTTTCTCTTTGAAATCAGCAGAATTTCTGATCTTTGAAATGGAAACAGCAATGAAGATTGAAACAAGGGCATGATGTCTTCAAGAGGCTTCAAGAGATAACATTTTTGCAATAAAAATATTCCTTGAAGGCTCCAAAATGTTTTGGCCACCTTTTGATAGAACAAATTTTATAGGTGGCCAACAGTGGCTCCACTTGGGGATGGTGCCTTCTTGAAGGCATCAAGAACCTCAGACCTGCATTTCTCTGGGAGGCTGATCAATGCTTTATCCATTGGGCTGCCTTTCTTTCCTTAGATGATCTTATTTTGCTCTGAAATGTGTTAGCAGCATTGAAAAACAATGGATCTTCATCAACAATCTTTCTACCTACCCAATCCTACTAATATAACATTTTTTCTTCATTAGAGTGCACTTGGATTGGCAAACTCTTTTACAACATTTATTCTTTTGAAAAAAAGAAATCTAATCTATTTCTATTCCTTATTTCTCTATGGACTCAGATTAAACAGTTAAGTCCATATAATTCTCTACCTAATCTACCATCTGTTGGGATTAAACTGTCCAACAGATTTTATTCTCTAAATTCTACAACAGAAATTTAAAAACAATCAAGTCAAGATTAAGCTATTTGACTTGCTGTGATCTATGGCATAAAAAACAAGCTGCACATAGATATTTATTTTGCAGAAAATTTAAATCAAAATGGAAGGCTTAAGATCTGAAATTTCAAGCACTTCCTTCACCTTTTTACAGCTCCGTTTTGACTCTTGTTTGAGTTGTTTCTTCCTTGTTCTCTGGTTCATATTTTGAGCTTGTTTGAACCTTTAATTTCTATCCTAATCTACCTACTGATAAGCCAAGATTAAATAGTTTGGAAAATCGAGTTCACTATCCTATCAGCAATAAATTTAAAACTAATTAGTCAAGATTAGGCTGTTTGAATAACTAGAAGTGTGTTTTTCAGGAGTGGAATTTAGGCTTGCACACTTTCAGAATTTATTTCTCTTTTTTGGTATGGGGCTGTACCTTTATTGTTTTTTAAAATCTGCCCTCTTTTCTTTCTTTCATTGTTTTTGTATTTTTTCCTTTTGTGAAACTGAACAAAGCAATGGTATTTACAATGGAAATGAAAGCTTTTAAATTGAACTCAGCAGTAGTAATGCTTGAGCACCCTGCCATTGACAGGACCCCCAAACAGATCTGTGCCATCTAACCCTTGTAGAAAAAAGGCATTTGGACCAATGGTGGACTGAATAATGTAAGGACCTTGCCACAAACTGTCAAATTTTCCATGTTTACCCTTATCTTCTCTTCTGGAGTCCCATTTGAGTACCTTGTCTCCAATGTTGAAGTCACAAGCCTTTGTTCTCTTTCCAAACAACTTCTTTATGTTCTCTTGCACCCTTTGAGCTCTGTTGTAGACCTCTTCCCTTGTCTGGTGGAGATGTATTGTCTGATTGATCCTCCTTACCATGATGTCCTCTTCTGACTGTATTTCTTGGATTAATTTTGTCACTGGTACACCTAGGCTGGTAGGAAACACTGAATCTGCTCCATAAACAAGCTGGTAAGGGGACATTCCAATGGACTTATTTGTGGTCAATCTGCCTGCCCACAAAGCATGCACCAACTTGTTATGCCATGATTTTTTATTCTCTTCAAGAAGCTTCTTGATGATGGTCACCAAACTTTTATTTGATGTTTCTGCTAGCCCATTTCCTTGAGGTTAATAAGCAGTAGAATGACCAAGTGTAATCTGATACCTGTGACAAAAATCAATCATCCTTTTGGAACCAAAAGCAGCAGCATTATCAGTAATAATCTTCCTAGGGCAGCCGAATCTAGACAGGATATGGTCTTCAAGAAATTTTATAATGACAGAATTTGTGGCATTCCTAGAAGGGATGGCCTCTATCCAATTTTTGAAGTAGTCAGTGGTTGTGAGAATCCATTTATGTTGGGCAGACGAAGCAGGATGGATTTCTCCTATGAAATATAGGCCCCACTGTTGAAAAGGAGCTTCAACAGTGATAGGTTGTAATGGTAAAGGAAGGAGTTTTTTTTTGCCCTCAAAAATTTGGCATTTGTGACAGGAAACTATCATTTTATGGACATCTTGGAAGAGGGTGGGCTAGTAATAGCCAACTCTAAGGATTTTATTGGCCGTGGTTTTCTAGTAGATATGACCTCCACACCCTCCTTCGTGGAATTCATGCTTGATCCTCTCTGCATCAACTTCAGGCAAACATTTAAGCAATAAACCATTAGCATTTTTCCAATATAAACATTCATTTAAAATGCAATAGTTCCTATCTTTCAAATTTAAAAACCTTGCCTTTGTTTTTGATAAACCAGGAGGAGCATTAAGATTTGTAAGTACATACAAGATGTCAGCGTACCAAGGTGATTTTTGGAACTTCTCTTCCACAGTGGGAGCAGGTAATTCTTCCTGTTCATCCAAGGCATCTACCATGTTAATGTCAAGGGCTTGTAGATTAGATTCGGCCATTAATTGAGCTAAGCCCTGACCTTTGATGAGTTTTGTGGGTTTGATTTCCAAATCATACTCTAATATTACAGTAATCCATTTGCCCCTCTTTCCATCCGGGTCTTGTGACAATACCACTATGTTAGGCACATAAGAAATGATATGAGAATGTAGAATATACACCCTGAAGTCTTTTAAGGCCTTTACCAAAGCATAGGCATGTTTTTCCATTATGTTATATTTTAAGGGTGCATCCCTTAGAGCCTTGTTGAAGAAAGCAATAGGTTGTTCCTGTCCCTCTGGGTTTTTCTGCAACAGGACTGCAGCCACAGTATGCTTTGAGGCAAAGGAGAAAATAAGGAAATCTTTTGAAAAGTCAGGGCTAATTAGGACTGGTGCCCAGGTGAGTGCATGTCTTACCAATTCAAAGGATCTTTTGGCTTCTACAGTCCACTTCACTCCCACTTCTTTCTTGAGCATATTAGTCATGTTTCTAAGGAGCTCTGCTAAGTTGGGAATACACCTCCTTAAGAAGTTAATCTTTCCAATAAAGGACTATAATTCTTTTATGTTCCTTGGTTGGCTAATCTGTAGTATTCCCTCAACTCTTTTTGGATCTATTTTAATCCCCTTTTTTGATATAATATGGTCAAGGATTTTACCCTCTTGTAGGCCAAACACTGTCTTTTTTGGATTTAAAGATAGTCCAAACCTTCTGCACTTTTCAAGGACCTTTCTTAGATGTTTAAGGTGCTCTTCATCAGATTTGGAATAAATTGTTATGTCATCAAGGTAAATTACAATGAAGTGCCCTATCTCCTCTAAAAATGCAATGTCCATGGCCCTTTGAAAAGTGGCACCAACATTCATTAATCCAAAAGGATTTTTCACATACATGAAAGTGCCCCAAGGAGTGGTGACAGATGTCTTGAGTTGGTCTTCTGGGAGTACTAAAACTTGGTTATACCCTGAAAAACCATCTAACAAAGAAATCCTCTTTGAACCAACTACCCTTTGTAGGATGTGCTCCATTTTGGGCAAAGGGTAATTGTCTATTAGGGAGGCTCTGTTAACGTTTATGAAATCAATGCATAGTCTGATTTCTCCTGTCTTTTTCCTCATGGCTACAAGGTTAGAAACCCAATCTGAAAACCTCACAGGCACTATGATTCATGCCTCATACATTTTCTTGATTTCCTTTTCTACTAGAGGCAGTTGTATTGGGTTAATTCGATGTAGTTTTTGCGTAAAGGGTTTTTGGTTTTCTTTCAATGGGATCTTGTGCTGGATGATTTATGTATCGTAGGATTTTAAGTCTGCATAGCTCTAGGAAAACACATCAACAAACTCTTTAAATAAGTCGATGTATTTCTTTTTCATGTTTGCTGACAAGGACCTAGCTAATTTAATCATTTTAGGCTTATCCTCAATGCCTACGTTGCATTCCTCGACATCAGACTCTGTGTATTCTACAGTGGGTTTCTTTGCTACGTCGTTAAAATCAAACAGGTCTTCTAATGGTGCTAGCCCCCTATGTATGTTCTTGTCTTCTAACGGTAGTACCTCAATGTCTTCATTTTCTGCGTCCTCGTACTCTTCAGTATGAGTTCCAAGTTTTTTAGTTAGCATGTTGATTTTTACGGAACCGGACGGTTCCTCTTCCTTAGGGGACTCTTCGTTCAGGAAATTTTCATCAGATTTAGAATCTGAATCAGATAATTCGAACTCATTCCTGCTAAGCAAAAAATCCTCTATCTGCTTATCGCCCTCAAAGACCTGCCAGTATTTCTCATTATCTAGCACCGCAGGTCTATATTTTGTTTGAATGGTGATTTGTTTGTCACTAGGTGATTCCTGATAGGAACTAGCCACGCAGGCCAATCTGTTCGCAATTATGTTTTGACTCCTTGGGACAAACACGAGCTCATATTTTGTAAATGTGTTCAGGAAATCTATGGCATTATTTCGGTATACCCTTAGTCTAGGATGCTTAACGGCATACTCTCCATTTAGCTGTTTGATGACTAATTCTGAGTCTCCCTGAACAATTGTCTTCTTGGCTCCTAGTTCTTTCAATAGATGCAATCCTAGGATGAGAGCCTCATACTCTGCGATGTTGTTAGTGCATTTGAAATCTAGCCTGAAAGCATGGCTCTTGGAGTAATTGTTTTTAGTGTCGGCCAACCATACCCCAGCTCCCGCACTCTTTTTAGTGCAAGACCCATCAAATTTCATGCACCATAAGGGATCGTTTGTAGGGTTAATATCGTTTTCATCCCTAATGCCATGTTCATCATTATGTTGTATTCTGAGACCCGCACCATGTCGCGATGGGTCTCTTTTTTCAGGATTTTCAAGGATTTTAGAGTGATGGGTAATCTGTGGTTCACACTCTTGGCTTTTTTCACTCTAGTTTGTTGTTTCAAAAAACTGTTCAAAATTTTCTCTCTCGTTTTCTTCCATATCTAGAACTGCCATTATTTCTAGATTTGGGGCCTCTATTGGTTATCTGAGTCACTGTCTTCTAGCTCTGGCTTATTTGTGGATTCATTATTGTAAAGGATAAACGAATCCAGGTTTGTATGGACAGAGTAAAGGGGAGAATTTTCGGGCTTTTCTGGGCTACTGACCATGAATTTCATGTGCACCTCTCTGTATAGTCTTCTAAGCTGGTTAAAGACAGGGATAGTGGCATATGTACCATCCATATGCATTTACCTTACATCTTGGCACCCCATGATCTTGACAACAACATGCCATACTTAGGAGGCACATCAGCCACCACAACATCCATAACCATGCACTTGGCTGGGATTTGAGTCAAACTCACACAAAGGTCTTTGATCAGGCCTAGGCACTTCACTCTGTTAGAGTCAAAAGAATATAAATCCTTGTAAGGTCTGGTTATTTCTAGTCCTAACCTTTCCATTATCACCTTTAGCATAAGGTTGTGTGAGGCTCTAGAGTCATGCATAGCATTATGCAGGATTTTGTCATGGATATTGAGGCTGACATAGAAAGAAGGTACTACCCCTTCTTGAAATTTCCCTTTAATTTTTGGGCCAAACAAGAGAGCCGGTTGCTCTTCATTCAGATTGACGGTGTCACTGTTTTATCCTAAGTTTAAAGCTTTCAAAATTTGACTCTTATATACATCCTGGGTGGCCAACTCAACGAGAGGGACAGAAATTTTAATTTTGGCAATCTCACTTTCCAAATTAAAAGCAGACTGACTCTTTGAAAGATTCAATTCTGTCTTGTTGGGCAATGTTTTATTAGTAATCTCAGCTTACTGATTTTCAGTATGTACAATGTTTGAAGTTGTTTTATCAGGAGCATTAGCTGCAATGCTAGTGCTACTAGGTTCTTGACTTGATTTTTCACTGGTTAGGATGTCCTTATCTTTGTTTTTACCAGAATTCTCAGCTGCCGATTTATTGCTTTCAGCAGTCACTTTAGGAGTCTTTCCAGGCCTTTTCTTAATGGTGATTTCAGAAGCCTTTGGTTTGGGATCATCTATGTTCTTTTTTCTCCTGATGTCATATTGTTCTCAGACCTGCATGATGGCACTTTCGAATCCTAACCTATAGTCCTCAGTTTCCAACCCTTCCTCATTCCAATCTGAGTATGAGTTCTGGTTTTCTTCTGTGGGAAAGGTGTGGTCTAGTTCATCCACATCCATCATATTCATGTCAGTTTTATCCGACTCTTCTATTATTCCTTCATCCTCATCCAAGAAGTTCTCTTGAAATGGAGGGATGACCTTTTGATCAGAGTCTCTTTGTCTATTTGAGGGGTTATTTCTCTTAAAGTTATGGTTTTGATTTTGGTTCCTGTTCTGATTGTTGACTTGGATAGTCAAATTTTCTACCATTTTTCCTAGTCTTTCCATGGTTTTGGCTAGACTTTCATATTTGGGATCAAATGCAGAAGCTGTGCTGTCATCCCTATAGGTTACCTTTTTCTCAGCCCTCATCCTGGTTTTTTTCTCAATCAGGTTTTCCTCAACACTCACTGCTCCTTTCTGCATGTCTTCCAATGTATTATAATCTCTCTCCCTAAGCTGGTAGGCCATATCAGCATCAAAGCCTTCAGGGTATTTTACTAGGGCCATTCCTTGGGGAGGTTTCATGTGTGGTGGAAGAGCATTGTAGGTATTGTTAAATCTTGTAGAATAGTCTTGGACACTCTCTCCTGGATTTCTTTTAAGATTCTTATATTCGTCTAGGATTTGGAGAGGGTTGCTTCTAACTTCCCATTTGTTTATGAAAGTTTGATGTAAGGCGAGAAGATCATTAATGCTATTAGGAGGCAAGGATTTAAACCACTTCTTCACCTCTCCTCCTAAACTCTGAGCAAACATCCTCATCTTAATTGTTTCATCCTCTATTTCCATGTAGTCAAAGGCATCTCCCATTCTATATACATGGTGTTGAGCGGTGGTGGATTCTTTACCAGTGAAATGAGGAATCTTAGACTGATATTCATTGGGTAAAGGAGCTAAAGGCTAGGGCAACACCAAGGGAGCATACCATGCTGCCATGATTGGAGGTGGAAGTGGATTCACAAGAGATGGATTAACAAAAGGGACTGTGGGCTGAAGTGGAGTGGCTTGGATAGTGGATGTTGGATGAACAGATGTGGATGGACCAGGGATATATTGCTGAGTTGATCTTGGATGAGAGACACCTAAATTAAGAAGGAAATGCAAATCAGGTGGTGTGGTTTCTCTACTACCAAGATGTTCACTTTGTTCTGAGGATGAAAATGAAGACTCTGAATCTAGCTGATCTAAATCATCGAGTGACCGTGTTCTAAATGGATTTCTTAGATCTACTGGTGATTGTTGTAGAGCTGCAAGATTTTCAGGAACTGAATTAGCTCTCAAGGGTGATTTTAAAATAGTTGAAAATTTTATCTTAGGAGACTTCCTAAGTAATCTTTCAGGGTTATCAACTGTCTCAGTGGGGTTTGGGTCAGGGTGAGCTCTAGTATGAATCTTTCTAAGAGCCAATATGCTGTGTTTTTCAGACCCAACTAAACAAGAAAGGTGTTAACCAGATTGATCAGGATTTATGCAGGAACGCAACAGAATAAACATATAACCATAAATACAGAGATGCAGCGGAAATAACACTTCATTTCGTTAATATCAAAGAATTTAAATTTTCTTACAGACAGAATGGAAATAAAACTAGCTAGGGCGTTGGTAGCTATCTCTGAGAAGAGATGTGGCGGCTACAGGCCTCTGAACTGATTTACAATGAGGCTCAAGGGCCTATTTATTATTGAGAAACAATGGAGAACCCTAAACATCCAAAAACCTAACCCTAGGAGATGAAGCGCCAAAACTATGGGCCTCGTTTGGGTAAATTGATGTTTCAACTTCCCAGGGACATAACTTTGGCATACTATCTTCGTTTGACGCACATGATACATCATTATAAAGCTCTATCCGAGGACTATAACTTTTGCCACAAACGAAATGATATTCGTTGGAGGCATGATGCCCCAAAAATGTCGTTTAGGGCCTCAAAACGGCTCCGGAAGTTCAGGACCCGAAAAACTGCTAAAAATAGTAAGTTATGCCGAAACTGAAAAACTAAAAGAGACAATGGTGGGGGGCCAAGTGGAATAGGCGGGTGGCCACCAATATCCACCTGGATCACAGATATGACAATCTTTGAGAGGTTTAACTGATCTTTTTCTAAGAAAACTTTAATCATAAAGCCCTCTTATTGAGTTTGAATGATTTTATAATGATTACGGGTCCTCCCAGTGGAGACTTAAGTTCTGTAGGTTTGTGGAGTCACCAAGTGGAATTTTTTAGCTCTTTTGGAGGTAAAAGGTTTTATGGTCCAATACCATGTTTATTGAATACCAATCTGAAATATTTTTGGGTTTTCTGAGTTATTGTCAGTCCTATGGGTTCTAAAGAGTGTCCTGAAACTGTTTCAAAACTTAGCTATGGTTATGAGACAAAAACAGTCTACTCCTATGGCTAAGTCAGCTGATCCTTCAAGGTTTGATAAGGACCTATGAGAATCTTAAGTTTTCCTTAGTTTGTCACTAATTCAAACAAGTTTTATCATGATTACCATTGCTTGAAGAGAGCTACTTGTACTCAAGGGATTCTTAGAATGAATATTAACTATCTCCCTAGTGGAGTCGCCATTATGTTGGGGTTCCTATGTTTTGGCCAGATTGGCAAGACCAAAAGATAACACAACATCAAACCACTTTGGGATTCAAGGATCTAGCCCTCCTGAATCCAGAGAGGGATCTCTCTATGAATGAGTTTAAAGATGTGACCTTTAAAACCTGAAATGTGATATTAGACTAGTTATGAAGAGCATGGGTTTTTTTTTTTTTTCTTGGTTGGGCAAAGACATGATGAAGGTGAAGGCAGTTCAAAATAAAGGGTGAAGATGTATGAAAATGAAGGAATGATTCGGCTGACAGAAAAGGCAAAAACAATTTTAACCCATTGGGCTATGGAGTCATAGGAGGATTTTAATTGGACAGCAAGGTTCAAGAAAGATCCATGGGGCAAGTCACTTATGTCAAAGGATCTCTTAAGTTGATTTTATGGAATGAAATAGATAGGAAATGGAGAACAAAACAAAAGAAGAACAGTGAACAGCCTAAGATCAAGTAAGTGCTTTCAAACTATCTTGCTTCGACATGTACTTAGGGAAAAACATAAAATTATTCTGAGATCAGGTAAGTGCTTTGAAACTACCCTGCTTTGAAGTACTTTCAGTTAGAAAACATTTTAAAAATAGTTGGAATAGCTTAAGATCAGGTGGGTGCTTCGAAACTACCCTGCTTTCAACATATTCTAAAGGAAAACACAGATAATAATCACAAAGAGCAATCTAGATCAGGCAAGTGCTTTTAAACCAACCTGCTTTAATATACTCTAAAGGAAAACACAGATAATAATCGCAAAGAGAAATCTAGATCAGGCAAGTGCTTTGAAACCAACCTTCTTTAATATACTCTTTAAAGAGAACTTTCAAATGAATAAAACATAGAAATAAAGCTTTCAGTAAGAGTAGGGTACTATTGAGAGTAAATCCTAGCTCCATGTTTGCTGCTCTTTATCAAAGAAAGTGGACAGAGTGAAAACATTAAAGAAAATAACAATTGGCAGTGAGGAACACATCACCATTGACATAAATCAGGATCCCATGAATCAGCAGCTTGTATTTGATGTTCAAACCAGTTACAATTAGCAAGCCCGGTGGGTCTCTACAACTTCAAACTTCTCATATCAACTTATGTATCTTCAATTTGCAAACAAGACATTACTAGCTTCAGAAAACTATTACATGCAATCAGATGTCCAAAGACCAACAATTTCTCATCTTCTACAAAAGTATTTATAGAAGAATGAGGAGGTGGGATCTAATAATAGATCTCCTGAGTCAATTAATACAGACTTAATACTTCTCGGCCTTTGAGGGGCTCAATGAAGAAGTTTACAGATGATCTGTCTGTATTTAATTGATTTACATTTATTAATTAAGCTCGGTGGGAGCCTTTGTTGAATTTTTAGGCTCTGTGTCATGTTGAAGTAACTCTGTTTCTGCTCCTCGAGGCCTAATGATCGAAAATATTTTCTTCTAGGCTGTTCTTAATCTTTAAAAATAATTTTGCCGACAATTAGAGATAAGATCTTTGATTTGTATTAATTGTTCAGCTGTCTTCAGGTAAACACCTCTTGTTCAGGTAATTACTAAGCCTTCTTTGATTTTTGTGAGGCTGCAGGTGCCTTTAGGAGCTGGAGAGGGTTTGATTGGCCTCTGCTTGGGGCGATGGAGGCTTTCTTGGATCGAAAAATGTATTTGTATTTTCCTAAAACACCTTTGATTTACTTGAGATCTGTGTTTTAGGTTTGATCATGCTTAACCTGTGTCTTCCGGTCTTTATGACGTCTTTATCCGTGGATTAAGGATTTTGATTTGCTGAATGTGTGCCTCAACCCTTCAAACTGTGCTAGGAAATCTTCAAACACGAGTTTCTGCTTTGGCTTAGATCTTTTAACACCGATACTCTTCGCTTATTTTATGTATTGATGTGTCTTGTTGATGTGCAGGCCGCGCGGGGCTCATATGGCATCAATGCCTCATAAAACATTGAAAAAACGTGGAGTTTGAGCCCAGCGAATGGTTCCTTTTGATGAATCAAAGGCACGGGAATCGTCATTCCCAACCTTCGGTTATCTCTTTAATATGATAGAAAAACCCATTCAACACCTGCAAAACACAAAAATATATTATAAAATCATGCATTATTGGGTAAACTACTTTAGAGGGCGTGGGAAGAGAGCAAGGCCGTTGGATGGCATCATCCAACAGTTGGGATTCATTAGAGGCGGTCAAAAAGAGAGTGGAGGAAGAGAATAAATCAGATCCGTCGATCGCGTGGAGATCGACAGTGGGGATTAGTCAAAAAACATAAAGTGGAAAGGTGAAAGGCGATGAAACCATGCGAGAAAGATCTGGGCCGTCCAATCTGGACACGTGGACGGTCCAGTTTCAATCGGAGGATCGCAATCGGCGGGGAGAGAGTAAGGGTGAAATAGAAATGGCCGATGCGATTACGCGATTGGGGAGTGGCCGATGCGATTGCGCGATCGGGGAGTGGTCGATGCGATTGCGCGATCGTTCCATCGCAATCGGGGGTGGCATGAAATGGAAACGTGCAAAACCTTAATACTTCATGAAAACCTTAATACTTCATGAAATGGAAACGTGGAAAACCTTAATACTTCATGAAAACCCAAATTTTCAATATAAAACAAAGTTTTGTTGTCGGGCGGAATATATATGAAATGATATGGATACGCGCCCGACTGCGGGGCCTTTTGTCTCTGTGAATATAATATACCCAGGGCGTATATATAAAGGGCCAATCGCATCGGAACTGTCGGGCCCAGTCTTTCAATCTAACCATTTGAAACTTGTGATGCGATTAGCGCCTCCGGACTCTTAACACTTGGTCCCGAGTGAAAGTTATATGGAATGAAAAGCGGAGGGGGTGGAGTTTTAATAAAGGGACTCAATCACATCGGAACTTTTGATGCAGTCTTTCAATCTACCCATTTTTCATTTAAAAATCATAACTCGGCACATTTAGACCAAAATTTTGGGTAAGTGGGTTTTTGAATTTACAAAGGAACAAACTGATCGTGACGGGTTTATTTCAATGTTTTAGCGCCCGATTGCGGGCCCAAAGGGTTATATGAGATAACAATATGATCGGGGGTTATAATGCGCAGGGCTTAATCACATCAGAGTTTTTGTAATGGAAAAAAGACTTGCGCACTTGGATTTTTGCGATGCGATAAGTGCTTTTAAAGGCTTAGCGCCTGGTTCTAGCACCAGGGCATATAATGGGGAAGTGGTTTAGGACTTAGCCCAAGGGGCTTAAGTCTGTAATACAAAAGGCATTTTTTATGGGTTTTCAACGGTTTTCAAAAGGATTTGAGGTTTTCGGCAGAGTTAAAAAAAGGAGTTTTAAACTCTGCAAAGGAGATTTATGAAGGGGGAAAAGGAACAAAGGAAAAATAGAGGAATTTTATGAAGAAAAAGAGGAGGCAAAATGAAGGTTAGTTTTGAGGTGGAGGGAAAGGAAAAATGGATTTTGCAGCAGTCTTTCTCTTTGAAATCAACAGAATTTCTGAGCTTTGAAATGGAAACAGCAATGAAGATTGAAACAAGGGCATGATGTCTTCAAGAGGCTTCAAGAGATAACATTTTTGCAATAAAATTGTTCCTTGAAGGCTCCAAAATGTTTTGGCCACCTTTTGATAGAACAAATTTTATAGGTGGCCAACAAAAATAATACCACATTCAGGAAAATTTCAATAACTTGAGGTTCAAAGGAAGTTAGAGCATGTGACACACAAATTTTGAGTAATGAGACATCAAGGTATTGAAAGTAGAATATTAAAAGAGATACACCATAGTTTAATACTTAAAGGAAGTCAACGCATGAACAATCGTGAATTATGAGTAATAAGCATTAAGACATTGGAAGAAAACATTTCAAAAGATAGGAAAAAAACTCATTGAAATATAATAAGAATCTCAGGTGAAGAAAAGTTGTATTGTTACTGTATATAGCAAAAACTCCAAAAGATTTACAATAGAATAGTCTTATGAGATAACATTTCCAACCATTCATACATTGAAGTACTCGTTACTTATAGGCCTCTAGCCTTTACATCCAATCTGCCAAATGGCTAGATCATTAAACTCTATTACTGACACCTAATCTAACCATAAACTAGATATTTATAACGAAACTGAAACCTTCTGACTTAGGAGTTAGAGTCTTACTATTACTCAAACACCTACTTGTTACATTTTAATCTAAAGATGATCCAAACTTCCTCGAAATAAATCTTATCCTTCAACCATACTGACCATAATAAAAACATTAATAGCCTTACTAACTTCATGAAACTTCTTTGCCTACTATTAAGGAGCTATTACGTTGATGATATGGCAGCATGGTGAGCTGGCATCTCCAACCACCTTTATGACAACATGTTTACATTCAACAATCTTCTGTTTTGATACTCTTTATTACTACTCTAATACGCTTTGGAATTTCCCATGGAGAATAAATTTGAAACAGTTATTTACCCTTCATATATTTCCAAAAACTAACCTCACTGTAAAAATAGAGTTTTAAGCTACTTTCGTAGCGAAATTTCGTAGTGAAATTAATTAGGCCACATGTGTTGTACCTTTGCTACTTTTGACCATTGGAGGATGTTGAGTGATAAAAAATATTTAAATACTAACTTTAAAGTTCCTTAACCAGGTCAATTTAAGTGACTTGAAACCAAAAATATGTCTTCAGAAATTTCGCTGCAAAAACTGGGCTTCAAGCCTGAGACACGCTGCAGAATTGCCTAATTGCCCACAGACCTCACAAAATTTGGATTTTAGGCATAGAAAAGGTCCATGGCTGTGTGAGATGATAGTATGAAGCATGATAAGGAAAATTTTGTTAAAAAATCCTCTTACCCTCCTCAAGAAACAACTTTTTCACCTTCAGCAACTTCATCTACCAATAAAAATGACTCTGTTTTTCTTGAAAAATAAGGCTTCACTCATGAGCTCCTATCTCTCTATCCCTGATAGATGTTGCAAAAATGGAGGAGGTTTTTGTATATAATAATGTTATAAGAAAAACATCTCTCGAGTTTTTGAAAACCATCTTCATTTTTCCAGAATTTGCATTATAAAATCATGTATAAAACAGGAAAATTCAGAATTATGAAAATAGGTCCCAAAGGAAACTTCGAATATCCAAATTGGTAGCACCTGGGAGAAAATTGAAAGAGGTTATTGTTCCTTGTTATGTGCTTAAAAAAAACCTCCTTCATATTTTTGAAACTCATCTTCAGTTTCCTGCAAATTCCTCTTGAAACCAATAGCTTAAATAGTCCAAAAGACACAACAAATCCTCTTGTAGCTCTTGGTAGAAAAACATGTAACCTGTTTGGATGAAACCTTGTGTGAAGCTGAGGTAGTCCATGATCATTTTAAGGTCCGTGGGCTCCTATCTAAACACATATCATCCTTTTTATGCTATCCTCTTCATGGAAATTTCCTATTATAACGCAAACTACCCTCTTAAAAATGTAACAGCTGTAAAAAACAATTTGGACATCAAGATGTTTGCCACAAAGCTAAAATTTTCAAAGGTGACAACTGACTGATACATGCAAAGGTTGAAAATTAAATGAAAGAGAGGATCTTGGCTGATTTGTTTAAGGAATGAAATTCAAATGTGGAGAGAAAGATGAAAAAATGAGGGAGTGGAAAGCAATAATGAGTGGTATTTATGCTTTTGCATGCTTGGATGATTATGAAAATCAATTGTATGACCTTACCTTTACCATAAACCACTAAATACTTGACAGGTCATCATCCCATTCATTTTTTCAAAAAAACATAATTCTGCAGCGTTCTCAGTTTTAAATTTTACAGATTTGCTGCAGAATGATCGGGTTATTCTGCAGCGAAAATCACCTGTTTTGCATATAATTCACTGCAGAATCAGGAAAAATCAGACATGTGACTTAAAAATGAATTTTAAACCAATGCATGTGAACCTAAAGTGAAACTTGATAGATATGATTGAGATGACATGACCAATGAGGTGTGTTGGACTTAGGATAAAGACTTATTTCATGAATTTTTCATCAATTTCATGGACTGAAACAGATGAAACCTAGATGAGTGACCCTAATAAAAAATTAAAAATTTATGTGTGATAACATATTACATTGCATATATTTTATTAACCTAAGGTTCCTATGGGCAGACCTATCTACATCTAACAGAGCTTCTACAATGTATTACGTTGGATACACCTATCTACATCTAGTAGAGCTTCTACTATGGCGGAAAAGGATCTATATATAGCGGAATTTTTTTATATGGCAGAGTAAAAATTTGATGTGGGGGTCGGGGTCGAATCCATGACCACCCCCGCACAACTAATATTCTCTACTGACTCTCCTATCTCTGGTGGGTCTTAACCATATGGTTGACCCCTTCGATTTAAAGTTTATTGCGCTGTTGAACGTGGGTTCAGAGGGTTCCAGCCCCACAGGCTAGTCCCCATCCCATGTGTCCATACACCAGAACCAAGAGCCAGTGCATAAAGACCGGATTATATGACTACCTATTAAAAAATAATTTGGCAGCTACTATAAAATCTAAATCGACCTATTCAAATTTATTTTCCCATGACTATTCTCCTTCCCAAGTTTGGGATAGATTTTGGTGTACCTTCGGTTATGAATCGCAATTTATGGTCTGGAGTTCTCCACACAGGTGATCTGAAAACTAGGGAGACCGCATCCATGGTTTCCTATAGCGAAAGGATACATGATATTCATGGCTCAAAGAGGACATTTGATGGATCTAATTGTGGGAGTGAAACATATGTTCAACAGGTTTCAAAAGATTTGATTCCCTAAATCTCTTTGCGTGTTCCAACTTGCATTCTGTAGTATATAATCTTTTATTTACATTCCACCAAAGTCCAATGTTTCTCTAGCCAATCGATACCCATCAGAACATCATAGGACCCTAATGGAAGTATATTCAAGTCCGTGTTCAACTATTGGTCTACAATTTCCAATGTGCAGTTTGGAATTTTGGTACTTACTTTTCTTTTTGCTCCTGTGGCTAGCTGTACTAGCCGAGGATTTTTGAACTTCTGACCTTTTAATTTACATACTTCTACTATTTTATGGTTTACATAAATTAAAATTGCACCTGGGTCAACCAAAATAGAAACATAGTGAGACAGTAACTTACCTTCCTACTCTATCATCGTTGGTTGATAATCTGCTTGATGATCTTCCAACGCTGCGTTGATTCGAGGTATGTTTCGAGCCACATCTCCCACTGTGGAAGCTTCCTGCAAATTAACAACTATTTCACTTCTTCCTCATTGTAGGAAATTTTTATAATAATGTGCTTCACCACACCCCCAACACTGCAGGGGTGATTTGGATACCTGTCCTTGCTCAGGTTTAATAGAAGCCTCTATAGCCCTCTCTTCAGCAGGTCATCTGGTTCTTTGATGATTTCTGCCAAACTGCTTGCATACTAAACTTCGCATATAATTTTTAAAATTGTTATTTTTAGCAACCTTGAAGTTTGAACTGTTTTTCTATCCTTTTCTTGGCTACCAACTTTTGCCCACCTCCCCTTTTGCTTTGGAATGCTGGTACCACATTAGTGCCTTACGAATTGCTTCGTCTGTGGCCCTAGGATTTACAAATTCAATTCATTCATTCATGTGGGTTGGCAGACTACTCAAGAACCTTTGAACCTTAGCCTTTTCATCTCTGAGATAAGGGATGTATCTTAATAAGGAGGTGAATTTGGTAATATACTCATCCATAGTCATCTGACCCAGCTTTAAGTCATAGAATTCTCTGGATTTTTCATCATAAAAACATTCTGTCAAATACTTATCTTTAAAGTATTGCTGGAATGATTCCCATGTAACATCTTGATCTTCAATGCTGCGAACATTCTTTACCTCCTCCCACCACAGAGTGGCTTTTTCTCGCAACTGGTAAATGGCCAATATGGCTTTAAGGTTGATATTGTACTCGTACACTTGAAAGTACTTATTCATGTGTAACAACCAAGCCTATGCCACCTCTTCAGCTTCTCCATCGAACATAGGTGGTTTTATCTTCTGAAACTCACCTTGAACCAACACTTTTTGCTTCTTAACTTCCTGTTGATCTGACACATTACCAGACTCTGCTTCATTATAGTTCTTTTTCTTGTTGCTTTGATGTGAAGGGCTCCTGCCCATTCTAACCGTGGTTTGGTCCTTGGTTTGTCGTTCATTTTCTTCATGCATACCCCTATTAAGACTGGGTTGTAACACTCCTTGATTATGCTTGTCAGAAAGGCTCTTAAGTATCCTTTCCTACTCCTGCATCAGACGTTCATTGTCACTTCTCACATGGGCCATCTCCTCCTACAAATTTTGCACAGTACTTAACAGTATGCTGGTATGGTATTGTTGTTCCTCTAGCAGTCTACTAGTCTGCTGGTATTGATCTACACTCAACTGAATCCACATTTCGTGATTCATTTCTGGTTGTGCTTGGGGTGGAGGATCCCCGGTATTCTGAGGTGTTTGTTGTGTTGATCCTCTTCTCATATTATCCCTTGCGGGACTTCTTCTTTTCTGTGCATCAGTATACACACGTTTTAACTTGTTAGGTGACCCCTAGGGTCTCAGCGTGCAAACACTACTTTGATACCACTTGTAACATACACGATTTGAAAAACTTGTACGCTGAGGTGAAACACCTCAAAGCTTAATATTATAGACATACATATGATACTTCACAAAGGTTTTCATGTTAATTTGTAATTCAACACATATTAATATTATCAACATATATTAATATTAACATTCTGAAAGTTCACTAGAACCTTTCACTAACTATTTACTATAATTTGCAATTGGCGAAGGTTCATTTAATTTTTATTTAAGGGTCTTGGAATTCGATTGTACCATTTTCCTGTTGTGTGTCCTGACCATTTAATATCTTGGCAACTGTGCGATTTACTGCGGACCTGTGGTTAGTTTAATGGCCACCTGCCCGACCACACACCGTCCGATCTACTGAGATCTACGATGATGGAATTCAGCGGGAAATGACTTGTTATATCCTCCGCAAAACCCTAGCTGAACCCTCATTTCGCACCACCATGCAATGAGATCCTTCGCAGCTGGTTAAGGGTTCGATACCACAGAGTCCAGAGACTTCCTCTCCAGCTGGTAATGGCAGAAAACAAAAGGATGAACTGCAAAGTCCGTGAGTTGGGGTTCAATTCTGTCCAACACATTTCTCTGAGTGTTGGGCAAATTTTTGTTTATGTTGGTAATGCATCTGTCGGTCATTAATTGTTCAAGCCCTCACCTCTCGGCTCAGGTAAATATTACTTGTTATAGGTTTGCAAATGGTATTGTGCATTTAGATTTAACTTAATCTAGCTCTTACATTATGCAATTCTTTTCTATAGGGTTCTAATCTCCCAAATTTGGCCTATTTCCTTCTCTCCAACTCAATATTCTGCAAACTTGTGGCGAGTTTAGCATTTGCAGGTATTACGAACTGCAGGTTTTCATTTTTCTTTGGTACCCATCAGATTTAACGTTGTTTTAACTTGTTATTTCTTTGTGCCATTGCATACCGTTTCTATGGCTTGTTTTTTTTTTTTTCTCTACAGGTATTTTTTCTTCCGAATGACACCGTAACCTTCTTCCTTGCTAAGCGCTGGGGTTTTTGGCTTCTGCTGACAGATAACAATTCCTTTTTTTTCCAGGTACTCTGCCTCTAAAAAGAACTTCATCCTCTTTCTAGCGTAATGGTGGATTTTCCACTTTGGGTGCTCACCCCATATTATCATTTAGTAGAGAAGTTCGGTTTAATTTGTAATGTTGTATGGTTCCAGTGTTAATGTATGACAATCCCTTCCCTTCGAGTCTATGAAGGCTCTTTAGCAAAAAATCCTCTGAATTCGTGTATATTTATAAAACTGGGTTTTGTTGCCCAATCTTAATTCATTCATTTCCTGGTTTCTGGATTTCTCTATTCAGTTTATAAGAAGGGTTTCTTTACACTTATGTATTTAAGGACTGTGCTATTCAAGGTGTATAAACTATGTTGTCCATTGAGTAATATATATATATAAAAGCTTGCATATATAATTCTACTTTTCATTTTGCGTTCTTTTGGCTATCTGGTTACACATTTATGCTCGATGTCTTTGGCTGGCCTTAAGTCTCAATCTCTGATTTATTGTTCAGTTTTGTTTTTGTGTTCCGAGCCTCTGGCCGGTTTGTATGTTATTGCATAGTTTTGCAATTGTTCCTATGTAAATTGCTTTATTTTTCAATATGCTTTAGATGGTTATTGCATTCTGTTTGTTTTCAGAAACGAAAACTCTTTTACTCCTGCACAATTATGTTCCTTTCTTCAATAAAGGTTACCACAATCTTTTTCAACATTTGTATTTCATAAAATTGTTGTCCTTGACTCTAACTAAGCACATAACTGTATATACACTTAATAAAATCATTCCTGTTTTAATTTACTGAAAAACACAGATACTTATCTAAATGTGCGATTCTCTGACTGAGAGGTATAGGTTGACAATGTTTTATACTCAGGAAATTCATCACTCTCTTCCTTATTTTATGAATATAACCCCTATTCCTCACTGGGATATGACTTTTATTCTCAAAAGAGCAGGTAACTCTTCAAACTATCCAACCACTTCTCAATTCTTGGAATACTTTTACCATCAACTTTTTTACTTTTATGAAACTACTTTTCCATAGCCAATTTTTATTTTTTTAGTAACAATAAAACAAATAAACCTTTTCCAAAAAACAATAATTGTAAAATATACTTTGTGAAGTATTATTTTTTTCAAACAAATATGAGTGAAGGTTTTGTAGTAAGCTGATTTAATATTCATTAATCATTTAATTTATATCATTACTTATATCACTGTATTGTTTATATTATTATAATAAAAAATGTGCTTTGTGAAATATTATTATTTTCAAACAAATATGAGTGAAAGTAATTTCACATTCATTAATCATTTAATTTATATCATTAAATATATTATTGCAATAGTCTTATTTTATCCAAAAAAATAAAAATGTAATGGTTTTATTTATCCAAAACATGTGTTCACTAACATATATAAATAAGCTTTGAGAGATAATAACTTCTATCATTATTATTTAAATCAACACTTAAAATACAGCGAGGAGTGCCCGTAAACTCCTAAAAATGAAAATAAAAAACATTGTTAAAAATTTCGTATTAAATCGTATAGTCTACTGAAATGAATTTTTAGGTTTTTCCCTACAAAATAAAAGTGTTATGATTTGTATAATTTGATTTTTAAAATTTTTCTTTCAAAATCAAGCGACATGATTATTAATATTATATAATTTAAATTAGTTTTTAATGAAAATTAAATTCAACCCTCAACCACTTAAAATGACTTAATTTTCAAATGTTTCAACTCCCCTAAGCCCAACCCAAAAAAGTCACATCATAAACTTTGCACCTAAATATCCATTTCGATGACCCATGGCCCAGCCGACGTGTACATTTATTTGTTTCAGTGCATCATGCAGTGAAGTGATTTGTCATCAAGTCTGTCCATAATGATTTGCCAACGTGGACGTGAATACATACGTCATCATTAGTGACATCATGGAAATGTTCAGTGCATCTCCCCCGAATAACGGCAAGGCAACCGAGTTACGAAATCACATTAGTGATGGGGCTTCATCCAGGGTTGGCTGACGAGTACGCCTTTTTATTTTTTTTTGACTCCAGGTTGTTCTCTTTCAAATCCAGAACAACCTTTCATGTTATATAGTATGATTCAAATCTTATTGAGTATATGGTCGATTATGATTTAAGTTTAAATAATAGATTTTTTATTTTTAAAAGTTTTAGCTCTTGCTAAAACATAAAATCGTATATTTGGCTTTCAGATTATTGAATATACTCTCAGTGTTATTTAATAAAAAAAAACATTCTCTATTATAATAATATTTAATAGAAATTTATATTATATTATATAATATTCATTGTTATGACAATATTTAATAATTTTTTAATTCAATTTTTTTTAAAATAATTTTGGTGAGTTGTAGATAAAAATAAATAATAATAATTCAAATGTTATTGATTCGTTTATATTTATAAAATGACCTTTTTTTATCATTTTTGAAATATTACAAGTCATATATATATAACATGTGAGGTGACGATTGAGTTTTTAAAATTATTATTTTTAGATGTTGAGTGACCATTGATTTGTTTTAATATATATATATTATTAGTAAATTATTATTAAATATAAAAATTAATTTAGATTAATATGACATTTTTTAAATTTTAATTAAATTTTTTTATTAATTGTTTAGATCTATCTTAACTCTATTAAGAAAAACCAAATCTCTTTTCACTTTAAAATAGATCTAGGCTGCTTTAATTATTAATAAAATTATTAATTTTATGTTTTTTATTTTATTTTTACCAATTCAAAATGCTAAAGATTAGAACACCTTTACCATAGTAAGATCAAATATTTACATAGGATTTAAGTTTACTTATGAATCTCAAATATAATTTTTTTTTTAATAAAAAGTGAAATGGGTGAGGGGAAATCTTGGATAAAATATAATATTACAATATTTATTACTGCCCCCACCCAATAAAAGGTGGCTAGGGGTGGGGGAAATTCTAATTATTACATTATTGCATTTTACCTATATTTGTAGTCACACCTCGGCCTAAATATTACATTTTACTCAATATTTCCCTTCATTTATAGTTGAGCTTGTTTACTTTCAAAATCAAATATAAAGAAAAATTACAATAAGAAGTAGACTACTTGAGAGGAAATATTGAGTGAAATGTAATATTATAATATTATATTTTACCCAATATAACCTAGTAAAAAGTGGATGGAGGTAGGCCAAAAATATCAGATAAATCTAATAATTACATTTTTCCTATTATTTCCCCACCTCTCAACATATCTAGACAAATGCCAACACTAAAAATGTTTTACCTTTATAGGTTGCATAGATTCAATGTCATGTTTTTTACAACTAATTATGTATCTAAATATAACATCAAATTAAGGTGGATCTAGGTTAGTTTAATTTTTCCCTAAAATAGGTTATATTCCACATGAATACCATTGGTCAATACCATGGATTCTTAAAACCATGGGTCATTTTTATTTTTATTTTTATAGGGGTATTTTTATTTTGTTATTTTATTTTATTTTTGTAAACTTAGTAGGTCCTTTCTATTTTCAATTCAAAGACAAAATGCAAGTCACAAGATACAAATTTTGGCCTCAACCTGCCCTTAGGAAACCAGGTCTCTTGGTCGGTCTTAACTAGTTATAGGTCATCCAAAACATAAACAGCTTAAGTTTGTTTGTCTCCAAGTAGCTAATATCATTATTTTCTATCATACACATATTAAACAAGTAAAATATATCCACTATCATCCCAAAAATAGGTCAATTCTCATTCCAAAACACAAAGGAAATTAGAATGAGTCATCATCTGAATCAACAAGAGCTAGATCTTATCTTTCACACTAGAGCCATGCATGTCAACCTCGTGCATACTTTGCAACTGCTTCTCAATTCTCCCCAAGGGAACACATTGATGGTGCAGATTAATAGACCTGTTGATATGGGTTAAAGTTGAGGCTGCTTTGGAGTCTCCCCCAATCTCCTAAACATAAACTATTGCCTTCACCAAAAGGCATTTGAGCAACCAATATGTGTGAATTGAGTGATGAAATAAAGATATTGTGTTACCATGATTATGGGTTTCAGCTCAATTCCGCTCTTCCAAGGCCATGTCCTCTTCTTCCCCCTTCTTGGCTCTTGCATGGCCTTCCCATCCATGAATCAATAACTTAATATCTTGCATGGCCATCCCAACCATGAATCAATGACTTAATATAGCATGGGGTACCATCGGAGTAGGAGTATGTTTGGAACAGATTCTCCATAACTTCTTTTCCCGACTTCCTGCCAGGCTTGGCTGGAGACTACTTTGGAATCTTGGTTTTTCCTTTGTCCTTTGCCAAATTTCCTTTCACCATTTTCTTCAAAAGTCCAATCTTCCAGCAAGTTTCTGTGCAAGGAAAAATTGCTTGAAAACCCTGTAACAACATGACAAGTTTAAAACAACCTAAATAAATAAATAAAAAATTGAAAGAGTAACCCTTCTTTGACCTTCTCACCCGTCTGTTCGATCAAATTGAATCAGTTGACACAAATTTCCAATCACAACCTATAGATATGAGAGACTACCTGGCCTTTTTCGATGCGACCATTGTTTCACGAAACATGAGAATCACTGGACTTACAGACTTAATCAAGTGCTTGGGGGAAAGTCAATTTATAATAGATTGTAGGAATCACTTTTTTTATTTTGCTTCATTTCTGAAATATTTTAGATTGCACAATCTAATCCAAATCATGTCAAGTTACCAAAAGTATTTGATATATACTTTTGCTATTTAACAATGGTAGAATTTAAAATACTCTAATAATAAAAATTTAATAAACATAAATGAAGTTAAACAATTAATTCATACCCATTAAATTTCCAGAACTCTCTGGAATCTACGATTAAATTTAATATCTGTCAAAATTTCCAAAACTCTTTAAAATCTGCAATATTCATATTTTAAATTAATTCATATCCATCAAATTTCCAGAATATTCTAAAATCTATCATCAATTTTTCAAAAATATTATGAAAAAATAACTGATATTTAAAAAACAATAAGAACAAATGAACCGGAAATCTTAACCTGCTGGAGGAAAAAGGTCAATTAAAAATATAAAAAAACTGCTTATTACAAGAATTCGACGGCTACCAAAGAGACATGATTACGTATAATATTCACTTCTCAGGTAGAAAATCGTCGAGAGTCACAATAGTTGAGACGAACCAGTCGTGAATATGATCATCTCAACCTTTTTCGGCATGAGGAGAAATGCCCTAGCTTCTTTAATTGAAGAGTATATTTATTTGGGAGTGTTGTTGTTGTTGTGTAAATTTTTCATGTAGGCTGATTTAAAATTTAAAATTTTTGTGATTCATATAAATGTCTTTTAAATTAATTAAATTATTAAAATTTAGTTCATTTATTATTGTTATTTAAATAAAATTATATGTATTGATGGTAAAGTTGATTTTTTCGAAAATTAAAAAAACTAACACTTCACCCAAAATCAATTTTAAAAAATAAATTTTAAATATTTAATAAAATTAAATATTAAAATAAACTAAAATAGAACAGTGTCATTGATTATATTAATAGATGTAGGTTATATGTTTTACACTAAACAGAGTATATTAAATTTGATTCTGTATTCTCTATTTAAACAGACACAATAGATTTAATTTTTTTTTATTGATGCTTGTTATGTGAATAGAAAAATTGATATTTGCAATTTTATTAAAGTAATAATAGCATTCCCATATACCCTCTCTACTTTTTGTGTGGGAAATATACTAAGATGAAAATTTAGAAATTTTTAATAAAATTAAAAAGAACATCAAATAAAACTAATGCTTTTTTTTTTTAAGAAGATTTGAATATAGATTCGTAGTCTAAAAAATTCAAAAATAATTTAGAAATTCTTGTAAGATTATGAAAAATTTAGGTAGAAATTTTTGAAAATCTGGATTATGGGTGTCAAACTTCAGGATTTTGAGTGCCCCAACAAAACAAAAAACTGCAATCTCAATTATTTTGCCGAGTCAGTAGACAACTCCGAATATAAACATAATCAAAACAAAGATATTCATATATATAATGAAAATCCAAACCTAGATCCAATCCATAATATTGCACAACAAAAATAGATGTATGAGTTGAATCTGTTTTAACACTAATTTAATAAAAAAAACAGAAAACTTCAAACACAAAATAACACAAATAATTCACACACTAATTAACTAACACAGCCTGAACTAGACTTTTCAAATTAATCATATAAAATTGATTGATTACAAAGATACTAGCTCAACTTAACTCAAGTCTCCATAGCTATTTTAACAGGCTCCACTAGAATGTCTCCATAATACTAAAATGTCTCCATTATTATATATATATAGACTATAATACTAAGATATTCAGAAAGATTTCAGTTACAGCCATTAATAATTTCAGCAATCTGTGGACCATCCTGTGGGAGTCACCTTAGCGTTCCCCAAAATCTGACATCCTCTTGACAATATCCTCTTCTTCAGTGCCAATTCTTTCTTCAGCTGCTTCATGTCGTTCAAGGCAGTTCGATTTTGCAGATGGCCCCTTATCATTGAATGCCGAAATAACTTCATTGAGAGCTTTGAGGGGGTCGTCCAGGTGACCTATCAGAATTTCCGAGATGTCTGCGGGAGTCACTTGGGCTCCTCCGCGCATGCTCTCCTGCACTGCGGAAAAGAGAGGATGATCTTTAATCTGCAAGTAATTGAAAGCAAGACATTTGAATGCAGGGAAAGTACAGAAGGAGAGGTTTATGTGCATATCCATCCTGCCGGATCTCAACAGTGCAGGGTCCAGCCTATCTTTGTGGTTCGTTGTGAACACAATAATTCGTTCCTCTCCGCAGCACGACCACAGCCCGTCCGTGAAGTTCAGAATACCAGAAAGAGTAACTCGGCTTCCGCTTCTGTCTTCATGATCATCATCCATTACCACTGCATTTCTGTTTACATCATCCAGCTTCAAAGGCTTGGAAACCCTGTTGGTCAAGTCCAGCGAACAGTCAATATCCTCGATAACAATAATCGATTTGTTGGTTGTTTTTATGAGCAGAGTGCGAAGTTCAGAGTTGTCTTTAACCTTTGTGAGCTCCAGGTCATAGACGTCGTACTTCATATAATTAGCCATGGCGGCAACCAGACTGGATTTTCCGGTTCCAGGAGGACCGTAAAGAAGGTACCCTCGTTTCCAAGAACGGCCGACTCTGCTGTGAAACTCTTTTCCTTGCCTGAACTGGTCAAGATCCCTTATGATCTTCTCCTTCATCGCGGGATCCAGGGCCAGAGAATCGAAAGAGGAAGGATGCTTGAACAGAACCCCTTTCCATCCCGATCCACTGCCACTCTTATTCGTATAGAGGGTTCTGGTGCTCTTCAATCTCTTCAATTCAGCTGCTCTATTTGCAATGTGATCAAAATATGCTGGTAAACAAGATTTGCTTGGTTTGGCTACTTTTAGGGTAAACCTCTGCTTCTCTGTCAGTTCGTTCTTGCCAGCATATTGAATGTGGTGAGACCACCAAACAGTGGCTCCCTGGAAGGAATCTACCACCGCCTCACCAGAAGCGGGACTGAACTCTGCAGCGCTGGAGTTCTTGGAGCGAAATACAATCAGTTTTTGGGCGCTGTCAATGGCATCGAGCTCAGACAAGTAGAGCTCGAGGTCGTTAAAGACCTCATTGGAATTGCCTCCACCACTCCCCTTAAACTCTGGAATGTCGAGATAGCAATAGGGATCGAAACGATTCCCAATAAAGGACCACCATTGATTCAACCACTGATTCAACAAATCTCGGAATTGTGGAGGGAGGATGTTGGCGAGGAGAGTGAAGAAGCCTACCAGCGTCCATATTTTTCCAATTCCATTCTGCATCATTCTAAACCTTCACAGAGGAACGGAGAAATGCGCAAACGGAAGGATTACTTAAACCTTCACAAAGGAACGAAGAAATGCACAAAAAGAAGATTACTTAAAACCTTCACAAAAGAACGGAGAAATGCACAAAAAGAAGGGTTACTTCCTGGAAGAGGAAGAGGAAGAGAAATGCACAGTGAACTTATGAAGGGTTACTTCATGGAAGGGGAAGAGAAATGCAGGGTAAACTTCCTGGGAGGTGAAGAGAAATGCAGAAGAAAGGTAGGAAGGATCCCTTTACCACAGCCGCCCGCCTTGAAAAGGGAAATGAGGACAAATGTGGTCCTCAAAATGTTGTCTTTTTTGTTTTGTCGTTGTCGGGACATCATAAAATTATTTAAAACTAATTTTCTCGTAGAAATTTGGCCCAAAAATTGAAATGCTATTATATTTTTTGAAAAAAAAAAATATTATTTTTGTTATTACTAGATTAAATTAAAAGATTGACAAGATTTTGAGCTTTCAAAAATAGTGTACATATACTTTTGAAATAGTAAGTCAATTATTCCATCATTAAAACAGAATTTAATGTAACCTTTTTAGATATAACATTTAAAACATGGAAAAAAAAACACTTCATCTATTTTATAAAATGTTATTATATTTATAAGTAAATACATTATTAAAATTTAAATAAGATAATTTTTCAACAATTATGAGAAATTAGTCATTTAGTTACAACCATCTCTCATAAAAATGACTTATTTAACATATTTAAATCTCAAAAATTATATCTAACATTATTCTTAATTTTTTAGATTTTAAAATTTAACTATTTAAAATTTCAACTCACTTATTTATAATATAATATTTTATCTAATAATTTATATTATAATTTTATAATTATACTAATTAAATAAAAAAAAAATATTAAAATATTTAATATTTATAATTTCATATATATAAAATAACATTTTTCATTATAATAATAAATAAAAAATAATTTATCCATAGAAAGAATGTCAATTACCCAATCTACCTACAAGCATAACAAGTCTAGCTTCTCTCCACTTGAAGATTTAAAAATCCTCAAAATTACTGTGAACCTTTGAAAATCTTAAAATAAGATGAAATTATATTTTTATGATATGTCTTTCCGAACATCAATGTAAATTAAGAAGGCCTT
The DNA here is from genome assembly GCA_034641835.2 of Pinus albicaulis. Lineage (NCBI taxonomy): Eukaryota > Viridiplantae > Streptophyta > Pinopsida > Pinales > Pinaceae > Pinus > Pinus albicaulis. The sequence goes on from CM076578.1 coordinate 1,975,690,905, forward strand.
AGTTGTCCTTGCTTTTAGAAATGTGAATGGCCGTTGGAATTTGGTTAAAAAAAATGGCTATGGGACATGAGAAATTTTGTCATTATTGAATTAACACTTTGTTTTTAAAATTGTAAATAGAAAAGTAATTAATATTGTTTTAAATTAAATAATAATAGTACAAATATTTTATTTATTTTATATTTTTTAATTTATTTTCAAATTAATTTTACTTAAAAAAATATTTGAAAAATTTATTTAAATTATAAATATAATTATTTAAATTAAAAAATTTATATGTAATAAATATTTCTTTAGAATGTTAAATTTATTTATATATTTAAAAATGTAATTTAAACAAATATTAAATTATAATTTCATAAATAATATTTATTACTCGTAAAAAAATTGTTTTTGGTGATAATTATATATGATTATGTATTATCAACGCGTTTTGAACGAATTAGTTTGGTTCATCTTCTAGTACTTTTAAATCAATTAATAATTTTATTATTATTATATTATTAAAGTATATCAAAATTAATATTTATTAAAAATTTACGTATCTCTAGTTATTCCAGGTGGCTTGGTTTTTCTTGAATAGCCTGCATTCGCTGGAGATGGTTGTCCTCGATGTTGTTTGACAACTGAGTTATAGTGAGAGAGAGATGTTGATTCATTATTATCATGTAAGTTTAGTGCTTTTAGTGAGATTGTCCTCGAATTGGGGAGTTTGGTGATGATTACAAGTATATTTGCAGATTACAACAATGCACATTTTTACCAATTAGTCTCAAATTCAATTTTCACCATCAACCAAGATTTTTCATGAATTTGGATCATCAATTAGACGTGAAAATAAGCTTGGACCATGGATAAGATTATTTTGATCAATTTTGAATTATTGACAAAACTTTTGTAATTATTTACCGTTGATTTTTAGTTTCAAGTGTTATAAAAACAAGTTTATGTATAAATAAGAGTGCTTCTCCATTTCAAAGTAGGAACTCTTGGAGCATATGTCCAAATTATAATGGAATAGAATAAAAGTTCTTGGTATTTCTCTTCACATGGTTTGGCATTCTTTAGTTCTATTAATAATATGTTTGGATTAGTTTACAATGTTATATAGTAGGTTACTACCTTGTTTGTGGGAGAATTGAGCTCACTCCAAATAGATCATGGTAGCCTTTTATTTCATATGTCTTCATTTGATTTCTTTATGAAAATGTGTTTTTTTTTATCAAGGCTTGCTAATGAGAAGAGCCATGATTCATGGAAATTCTAAGACTATATATCTTGTGTGTGTGTGTGTGTGTGTGTGTGTGTGTAGGAGACAAAGGGTACACTTATAATAAAATTAGACCAGAAGTTGTTCTTGCCTACTTAACAATATAACACTAGAAATGTAATCAATCCATATCTAGGGATTAATAAGAGGTTTCAAGGTTAACATGGGCCTTATATATGGCTTAACATGCCCCTCTGCTTCAAAGAAGAGTTGTCCTCAAAACTTAACTAAATACTAGTGATTCTACAAGAATAATTCATCTTCCCTTGTCATCTATTGCATTGGTAGGTTCTTCTATTTGATCATGTACTCCACAATTGTTGGGTTACTCAACTGCTTAATCCTTGTTTCATTGATTTTTACTAATGCTAATATGATTTCCCATTTTTCATTTATTTTTTATACACATCCTAAGTACAAATGAATAACATAGTCATGATCTCAATTAGGTGGAAGACCCTTAGGCATTAATCCAAATAGCTTAGGATGATTTTCGATAGCTTTACTGAGATTCCTTAACATAGATGATATTGATGTTTGAACATTTTGTGAACATAATTGTGTCATTACACCTTGGTGCCCTATTTTGAGTAATTTTATCATTCCATTAGTGTATCACTTTCAATGGTTTCCCTTCGAGGCCTCTAATCTCAATTTCCTTATCAGGAAAATATTATCAAGAGATATTAAATATTAAAGGTGATTGTTCCCAATTTTTATAGCCATTGGTGATCGAGAGTTCAGAAATTATGCTCAAAGTTCAAAGTTACAGGATTGGGTTGAAACTAGGATGGTTGCATAGATCTCATCTTCCTAATTCTAGCGTCGCGAACGGTTCAAAAATCGATTCCGTATGAGGGAGATATCACATTCTGATCGAAATGCCAAACAAGTAAAATTACGACAGGTTTGACTGGGATGCACAGTCAGCAGAGTGGAGGTATAGTCAGAAAAAAGGAATATTCTTTGAATATTCCTTTTAATTGGGCTAATCATGGGTTGACATGTGTCACACTGCTATTCATTAAATGGGTTTTCGGAGGGCCAATCATAGGGTGCCACGTGGCCAGCCTTGAGGCCACCATGTGTCCCTGGAATGACAGTGTAAAATTTTTGGGAGTCCACAGGAATCGACTGTGGGACCTCCAGAAGGGCACGCACAGGTCTCCACCACTCAAGCTACACGATTAGTTCTTAACATATCATGTAACGGCTTTGTGTTATGGTGTAATACATTGGAGTATGGGGGGTTGGGAACCGCCGGCGGTCCCAAACTGCCAGCGATTCCCACAACGTGTCCACATGTTAAATGTCAATCAACCAAACTTTCGCAATAGGCATTAACTGCCAAAGTTCCACACTGCATTGTCACATGGCATGGTTTTTTTCCAATGTTATTTCTGCCGACAGTTTGTGCTAACCGCACAACTCAACCAGCAGATCAAACATCCAACCAAAGTTTAATGTGACGGTTCCGCCCAACCGTTAGCCTAACCGCGGGTTTTGGGGGTTGGCATGTGGCCACCCCCAACCACAACCTTTAATGCCACAGTTTATACAACAGTAATTTTGGCCAGCACGCCATTTTGGGCGGAAGCCACTATTTTAACTCCAGATAAGTGGAGTCCTCCACTTTTAGTGGATTTTTTCTAGGTGTAACTGGGCAAAAGAGTAGGAGACTCAATTTTCGCCCATTCTGAGTGAATGAAGAGTCATTTTTGACTAATTGGAGCATTTTGGAGCCATTGGTGTAGAGAAAATAGCCATTAGAGCACTATAACTACATGTATTTGCAAAATTTTGAGCATAATGAAATATGGACATGTCATTGGGAGCTGGACCAGCAAATGTAGCCCAGGAGGGGTGAACGGCTTCATCATGTCTGCTGCATAAATTTCATATGGTGACTTATTTCTTTGTTTCACAATGTTGTTCAGTGTTATTTAAGCTTGTTTTATGCTTCTAATTCACCTAAAATCATCTACAATTCATGGTTAAAATCCTCAGTCCTTAAGAAAACTAATGAGACAAGTATGCACATGTTTATAAACTGAAAAGACACTTAGCACAAAAAAACTAATACATTCATTTTAGATCAGATTGGTATGAGAGCTAGAGTTTATTCTCTGGTGTTTTTTAGTGCAAAGAATTATTTAACTTTTTGCAAGTTTTTAGATGCTTACTAGGATCAAGCTTAAAAGAGGAGAAGGAAAATTGGTGGAAGCAGAAGGGTCTCAAGAAGAGCCAAAGAAAAGGAGAGCAAGATTTCCACAATCTCCACCACCTAGTTCACCTCCTAAAGAAGCAGAATCTCCTTTAAGAATGCCTCATGAGGAAGGAGAAATCCATGAAGAAGTTGATCCTGAAGAGAAATAAAGAATGTCCACGAAAGCATTTCTTGACATGACTGAGATGGTTATAATCCTTTATCATGAAAGGATTGAGATACTATAAGGAGAAGGATCCAAAATTCACAAGGAAGGATAAGGATATTCAGGAGGTCACAATGATGAAGATAAGTCGAAGAAGGGAAATGGAGGAAATGGAGGCAATGGAGAACCATCATCCTCACCCTCATCATCATCATCATCTACTTCTACTTTAGTACAACAACCACACAAGTCAAAGAACACTGGTAAAAATCATTTTTTAAAACTTGATGTTAAGTTTTAATTGCCAATGTTTAATGGTGAAGTCAATGCAAAAAATATTGATAATTGGATTAGGAAATTGGAGGTCTATTTGAGAATCAAAAACCTTCAAGATGATGATACCAAAATCCAATTAGCTTCATTGAGAATTGAAGGTGCATCACTTGTTTGGTGGGAAGCCAAGACAAAGGAGGAGATAAAAAAACATGGTAAGATTATTCTATCATGGTCAGATTTCATCACTGCTATTAAAAAATAGTTTTATTCATTAGCTCATATGCAGAAAGCCATAATGAACTGGAAAAATTTTAGGCAATTGAAGGGACAAATGTGCAAGAATGCACCCAAGAATTTAGGAGAAGAGCTCTCTTATTAGGGGTAGATTTGTATAGCCAAGATACTTTGATCAAGTACATAGGAGGCTTACATAGCTACCTTAAACATATTATTCTCATGTTTAACCCAACCAGTTTAAATGAAGCATGTGTTCAAGCCACACATCTAGAAGCTAGAGGGAAGAACATTTTTGAAGAGAGTAGAAATAAACCTTTTAAGGGTAAAAAAAAAGAAAAGACCTCAAAAGGTAAAAGAAAAAAGAATGCATCTATTAAGAAACAGGGAGAAAAAGTGGTTTGTAAACATTGTTCAAAATAAGGCCATGATGAAACTCATTCTTGAAAATTACATCCTGAAATGAGGCCAAAGAAACCCAGTAACAAAGGGAAACAGAAAAATGCTGCTACAACTCAACATGATTTAGGAGATGATTCAGGTGATGAATCTAAGATTACAGCCATGGGATTGAAGAAAATGAAGGGGAAATAAATTGAAACTAAACCTAGTACCAGTACATCAAACTTTCACATAAACACTCCAAATGAAGAAGAAAGAATAGAACTATTTCATGTGAGGGTCATATCCAAGCATACCAAGATTGACACATTTTTTGACAGTGGGTCACAAGCAAACTTAATCTTTGAATACTTTGAAAAGAAAATTAACCTTGAGACCATACCACATCCAAAACCATATCCATTGGGTTGGATTTTTAAGTATGCAAATTTACAGGTTTCAAAGAAATGTATATTGTGGTTTGCAATCACTGCAAATTTTGTTGACATAGTTGAATTAGATGTGGTTCCACTTGACATAATAGGTATTCTGTTGGGGAGTCCTTACTTGTATGAAAGGAAAGAAATCTTCTATCGCCATGAGAACAAGTATTATTTGTTCAAATATGACAAGGAGGTCATTGTTAGAGCACATCACACGAAGACAAATATTGCTATGGTAAATGCTGGATAGGTAAATAGGCTGGTAAATTAGTAAGATTTTTGTTCTTCTTATGATTAAACATAAAGCTAATATTAATCATGAATCATTTGAGGGATGTGATCCTAATTTTAAATTAGATTTATATGATGTAGTTAATGCATATCATGAGATGTTTCAGGAGCCAACAAGATTTCCTCCAAAAAGAGAGATTCAACATGAGATTCAGTTGCAGCAAGATTGTCCTCTTCCAAACATTGGTATGTATCGCATGTCAATAATGGAGAATGTTGAAATAAAGAGGCAAATAAAAAATATGTTGGACAAAGGAATCATAAGGCCAAGCACCTCGCCATATTGTCCACCCATAGTATTGATACCAAAGAAAGATGGGACTTGGCGCATGTGTGTAGATTTTCAAGCTTTGAACAAGATTACGGTAAATAATTGTTACCCACTCCCAAGAATAGATGATTTTCTTGATCATATGAAAAAAGAAAAGTTTTTCACTAAGTTATATTTACGAAGTGGATATCATCAAGTAAGAATTGCAGAAAGTGATATATGGAAAATTGCATTCAAAACCAAACAAGGACTCTTTGAGTGGTTAGTTATGCCATTTGGTTTGTGTAATGCACTGAAAACTTTCATGCATGTTATGGATTGTGTTTTGTGTCCATTCCTTGATGAATTTTGTGATTTTGTACTTAGATGACATATTTATTTTCAGTGAAACAAGATAAGATCATGTATTTCATGTGAATAGAGTGTTTGATGTTTTGAAGAAAGATAAATTGTTTCTTAAGATGTCAAAGTGTGAGTTTGGAAAGACTTATTTGGTCTATTTGGGACATATTGTAGGAGGAGGAGAATTGATAATTGATCCTTCTAAAGTGGAAGCCATTGTGAATTGGCCCACACCCAAAAAATTTACTGAGGTAAGAAGTTTCTTAGGTGCAACTCAATATTGGAGAAAGTTTATTGCTAACTTTTCTTCCATCACAGCTCCTATGCATGCAGTGACAAGTGTGAAGAAAGGCTTCCAATGGGGAGGCAAACAACATAAAGCTTTAGAATCTTTAAAAGACAAGATCAGTTCAGCTCCAATCCTTGCATTACCAAATTGGAGACAACCATTCGAGATTCAAACCAATGCTAGTGATTATGCCATGGGTGCAGTATTTTTGCAGCATGGTAAGCCTATCGCTTTTCATTATGAAACATTTAATGGTTCTATGAAAAATTATCCTACATATGAAAAATAACTATATGCATTGGTACAAAGTGTCAAGAAGTGGAAACACTACTTGATGGGTAAAGAGACTATTGTACATACTGATCACCAACCATTACAGTACTTGTAGTCGCAAACAAAATTGCAACAATCAAGACATTTCAGGTGGATGGGATTTCTTCAACAGTTTCACTTGGTTATAAGGTACAAGAAAAGTATTTTCAATAAAGTTGTTGATATGCTTTCAAGACCAATCATTAGTGCATCTAGTTTACTCAAAAATGATTCTATTGTACATGAGAGTTACATAGAACAATATGCACATGACATTGATTTTCAAGATGTGTATGCTAGTTTGAGTGAAGGGAATCAAGTTGAAGAAAAATATTATCACATGCATAAAAATTTGTTGTTTCATTTGGGCAAGATGTGTATACCACAAGGAGAGAGGCTAAGTGTCATGAGAGAAGCTCATTCATCTCTTATTTCTCGACACTTTGGGGTAAGAAAAACAGTGACACGTCTATAGAGGTATTGCTATTGGCCTCACATGATAGATAGTGTGTCACGTTTTATAAGAGGTTTTTCTATGTTTGCAACAAGTAAGCTTAGTAATAGGAAGCTTGGGTTGTACACGCCACTTCCGGTACCATCGAGGCCACGCGAGAGTGTCTCCATGGACTTTGTTGGAGGTCTAACTATGTCAAGAAAACAACATGATTATCTTTATGTAGTTGTGGATAGATTCAGTAAAATGTGTATACTTATGCCATGTAAGAAAACCATTACTGGTGAACAAACTATTGAACTTTATTTTCAACATGTTTGGGCTCATTTTGGATTGCCAACTTCTATTGTTAGTGACAGGGATTCCAAGTTCATTGGGATCTTTTGGTCAAATCTATGGAGAATGATGGACAAAAATTTGAAAAATAGTATTGCTTTTCATCCACAAACGAATGGAAAAATCGAGGTGGTGAACAAAACCATTGTGCATATATTGAGAGGATATTGCAGCAAACATCCTAAGTTGTGGGATGAACAATTTCATTACATTCAACATGCTTACAATCGGGCAAAGCACTCTTCAACACAAACATCACATTTTGAAGTATGCTTTGGGTATTTTCCAAAATCGCCATTGGACTTCATATTTGGGAAGGATGTTGCAATTAATGGCCATAGTGATATTGACAAGGCTTGAAATTTCATTGAGCAAATTCAGATTATACATCAACAAGTTTAAGAACAACTTGAGAAAAGTCAAAGAAAATACAAAGAGAGGCATGATAAACATCGATTTGGTCACAAGTTTCATGAGGGAGATGAGTTATGGTTGCACATTAGCAAAGAAAGGATGCAAGGGGAAGGTAAAAAGCTCAAAACCATTCGCTATGGTCCATTCAAGATCATAAAGCAAGTTGGTAATAATGCATTTCAACTTGACTTGCTTTCTGATATGAAAATGTATGCAATTGTTAATGTTGAAAACTTACGTTTGTATGAGCCACCTTTGATCGATGATCAAGGAAGTGATGTTCAGCTACTTTCTATTGAATATTTCTCGCCTGAATTTCTATATGAGCTCAAAGAAGATACAATTCTTGACAAGACGAGAATAACATCCAAGAGGGGAGGTGTTGACTACCTTCGATTTGGGCTCAAAGGCACTAAACCAAGCAAGGAAAAGTGGATGGAGGTTGGAAAGGTTAGGGAGTTGTACCCTCATCTACTGAACATGTAATCAAGTCTTTTGGGGTCCAAAAGCTTACCAGTGGGGACGAGTGATCAAGAGTTCATAAATTTTGCTCAAAATTCAAAGTTACAGGATTGGGATGAAACTAGGATGGTTGCGTAGATCCCGTCTTCCTGATTTCGGCACCGCAAATGGATCAATTACCGATGTCATATGAGGGAGATATCACATTTTGATCGAAATGCAAAACAAGTAAAATTGCGACATGTTTGACTTGGATGCATAGTCAGTAGGGTGGAGGTACAGTCAGCAAAAAAAAAGAATATTCTCAGAATATTTCTTTTCATCGGGCCAATCACAGGTTGAAATGTGTCGCATTGTTATTTGTTGAATGGGTTTTCAGAGGGATAATCACTGGGTGCCATGTGGCGAGCCCTGAGGCCGCCACGTGTCCCTGGAATGAAAGTGTAAAATTTTTGGGAGTCCGTAGGAATCTACCATGGGACCTCTTGCAGGGCATGCACAGGTCTCCACCGCCCGAGCTACACGATTAGTTCTTAACATATCATGTTGCGGCTTTGTGTTATGGTGTAATACATTGCAGTATGGGGGGCTGGGAATCATTGGCGGTCCCAACCCACCAGCGATTCCCACAACTTGTTCACATGTTAAATGTCAACCAACCAAACTGTCGCGATAATCGTTAATCTCCAATGTTTCACACTGCATTGTCACATGGTATGGTTTATTGCCAATATTATTTCCGCCAACAGTTCACGCTAACCACACAACTCAACCCTCAGATCAAACATCCAACCGGAGTTTAATGTGACGGTTCTGCCTAACCGTTAGCCTAACCACAGGTTTTTGGGGTTGGAATGTGGCAAACCCAACCGCAACCTTTAATGCCACAGTTTATACGGCGGTAGTTTTGGCCAGAACACCATTTTGGGTGGAAGTCACTATTTTAACTCTAGATAAGTGGAGTCATCCACTTTTAGTGGAGTTTTTCTAGGTGTAATTGGGCAAAAGAGTAGGAGACTCAATTTTCACCCATTATGAGTGAATGAAGAGTCATTTTTGACTAATTGGAGCATTCTGGAGCCATTGGTGCAAAGAAAACAACCATTAGAGTACTATAACTACATGTATTTGCAAAATTTTGAGCATAATGAAAGATGGGCATGCCATTGGGAGCTAGACCAACAAATGTAGCCCAGGAGGGGTGAACTATTTCATCATGCCTATTGTGTAAATTTCATGTGGTGACTTATTTATCTGTTTTACGTTGTTGCTCAGTGTATTTAAGCTTGTTTTATGCTTCTAATGCACCTAAAATCATATACAATTCATGGTTAAAATCCTCAATACTTAAGCAAACTAATGAGACAAGTATGCACATGTTTATAAACTGAAAAGACACTTAGCATAGCAAAACTAATACAGTCATTTCAGCTCAATTTTACCCTTCATACAACATTAGCACCACCCATTTGTCTTACAGTGATGATAATTTCCAACAAATAATACTATGGAACTTCTTTGAAAAATTTAAGGTGCCTCCATTTGCAATGATTGCTTGAAACTATGGTGGTGGATATATGAAACAATTGAGAAGTTTTGCTAATTTTTAATTGACGCAATTATGGGTACTTCTCGAATCAATCAACATTGTTACCTTTTTATTTTTTATATATCCTTCTATCTTGAGGGTTTGTGAATTATATATGATAGCCAATGCATGATAGTATATGTTGTAGTAGTCTCTTCTAGCTCTAGATCTTATGACGATCCAATTCTTGATATTCTTTCTCTTTTTAGTCTGCATAGAATAATATCTTCTCACTATGTTTATGCCCCTTAATATACTCTCTATCAAAATTATAACAACCCTACATTAAGTTCCCATGTAAATAAATGGACATTATAAAAGAAAAAATAAAACCAAGGCTATGGGACACATATTTTGAGCTAAATGAGGGGGAAAAGTTACATTTGGATCCACTTTTGTTTAATTATTTATTTATTGGCTATGGAAATTGGCATTGGCATTGACAATAAGCAAGAGGCAATAAATGTCAGATTGATTTATTGCATGCTAGAAAGGACATGAGGAAAAATGCAAAAGAAATAAAGGAAAATGAAATAAATTCCACTTCAAAAAGTGAGAAAGAGGAAGAGACAAGAAAATGAGAAAAATAGTAAAAGAAAATATGCATGCAAGGAAAAATGAATGAAAGGGAAAGGAAAAGAAAACAAATTGGAGAGACAAAATTCTAGGATTCTCTTTTAGAAAATCAAGGAAAAATGAGAGAGAACACTACAACAAGAGAGAGCACTGGACAAGAGCGCTTGCGCACAATGAACACAAGCAAGAGACAAGCAAGGAAAACAAGAAGCATAAGAAGAGTTCGTGTGGCAGCCAAGAAGAAGGTGTGAACAACAATTAACAAGGGCAGAAAATAATAGAGAAAAGCGTAGCCAATGTTTACCTCATACTCACATAAACAATCAATAAGCCCAAGTATTCACAAAATAATTAAATATGAAATTATTAATAATGAAAGTAGACTTATTCTAGAAGTCTATGCATGACCAAAGATGAGGATAATGAGAGAAGTTAGGGATGGAGATCACACAAAATCAGCTAAGATATTTGTGGAGATATTCATTAATATATTGTGGATAAAGTTGTGGAGGAGATTCAACCAATTAACCAAATTGGTAATTTTTTATGGGAACCTCACTTCTATATTACAAAAAGACTCATATGTTGTGACAATGATGTGTCATTATTTTCGGTGAGTATACAATCAGGCTTAAAATCATTTTCCACCAAAAGTTTTTGTCTCTTAAATTATTTTTTTGTTTTCATTAATCATTTTCAATTAATATCGGAGCATGAGTGGTTCTTAGGGCTCTTAAATTATTTTTTTGTTTTCATTAATCATTTTCAATTAATATCAGAGCATTAGTGGTTCTTAGGGCGTGACAGAATCCATGGTATTATTCCATGGACAAATATTAATTATATTGTAATTATGGCAATGGAATGAGAAGGGGCCACATTATTTACATTTAGAGCTCACGCCAATCGATGGAGAACTTGTATCATGAAGTTTTGTTTTTGACTTGAACATCGAGTTATCAGAGAAGAGAATTCATAAATTCATGCCATTCGACGATGAACATGGAGACCTACGATCTATATTAACCTTTGTTGAGAGTGGGAGATTGAACAACGAATGTCATTGGTTTGCAGTTGAATGCTAAGTGCTAAGCTGACCCGGGGACCATGTGAGCCAAGCATGCGACGTGTTGGTTGAGGGAGCTGTGTAGGAATCAACACTAAAGAAAGGCATTAATGCCTTGTGTGTCATGTGGAGCCATGAAGAGAATTTTTTGGAGCCATGAGGATGCATGCAAAAAGAGTTTTTAATTTTAGGAACAAAATGATTTGGAGAGCATATCAAGTCACAAACTAGTAGCAACATTTGGAATCCATGTTTTTTGTAAAGATAAATCTCGTGCATATTTTATCGTTTCTTGTTGCAGTCCTAGTTTTAAGATATATTCCTGCAATAGTAGTTTAATATCATCGATATCCAAATCTTAATTTGTGCGGTCTTCTTCCCATCCCATCCTACACCAAACTATTGAGTGAATTTGCTAGATAGATCAATGCACATAAGGAAAAATTCTTAGGCTTGCTACTTGTGTGATCATGGAGAAATATTTGCAACGTTGTATGTGCCACCTTGGACACTTTGTGAATTAAGCCTGCATTAAGCCTGTAGAACAACAACGTGAATTCCAATAGAAGCTTTTGGAAACAACATATCTGTTTAGACAGATCTGTATAGCGTGTGGAAGAGATAACATGGAAATCATTGGACAACGTCGATATCGATCAACCAACGAATTACGTGCGTTTTCCAGGAGATGAACCCCAAATTGCGTTACAAGTCTCTTCATAAATTATATGGTGTGGCTGCATAAGATGGCGTGTAATTGATTTATCCAACGCAATACTTGTATAAATGTATGGCTGTATATTTTGAAATGCATAAAGTTTAAAGTTTGAAACGTCAATTCACATTTAAGTGGCTTCCTAAGGTTTACTAAATTATTTTAATGGGATGTATGTAAAAACATTTTAAAGTGTGTGTTGAAAATAACAACAATAATTTTTTAATTTAATTTTTCCTTTGAATTAAATTAGGAGAAAATTGTAATTCCACATCACAAGACCACAAGAATGTGTTAACTAAGTTAGAGTCGTGTTAACTAAGTTAAAAAGTCTTAGTTAGCTCAATTAATTCGAGTTGATTCGAGTTGAGGGCCTAACTTGAGTCATGTAAAGTGGTTCTTACTTTTTAGGACCCTAGGTTGAGTTTAATTTGAGTTGTAATAATTAATTCAGTTAAACTGAGTTAAAATCAATTAAATTAGTTCCAAATGTTAGAGGGACTAGTGGGAGATCTAGTAGTGGGGTGTGTTCTTAGTGATCAACCAGTTAACTGATAAATTCAACCATAATTAACTCGTGCATGTGTGATCTATGACTTACCCAATTGAGGTTGGAATTCAAAGGTAGTGTACTATTAGTTGTATAATTTTCTGAGTTGTACATGTGATGCATGCAGTCAGAGAAGGGTCTATAGGGATTGGGCAGTTTTGGATGGGGAATTTCCCTAGAGAATGGGGGATAACTCCCAAGGAAGTAGCGTAAGGAACTAGGGGCTTGGAAGGCAGAAAAATTGGTTACTTATTGACCAGAGGCGCTTGTGAAGGAGGATATAGATTATACTTGTGCAAAGATTGTTCAGGCTTGAACATTCTGGTTTTATCCACTGATGAGGATCCTTCTTACTGATATTAAAATACATCTACATTATGCACATAAGACTGTTGAGTTTCTCTAACTTGAGCCATAACTACAATGATATGAGTTGTTGCAGAAGGGATGTGTTTTTGATCCATTCAAAAATCCAACTTCAAATTATTAAGATGATTCCAAACCACTCAACGATACAACTTCAAGTGTAGAAGTTGTACATGATCAAGTTCAACCTTCTTGTTCCAAGTCAATCATCAAACCATGGGAAAAAATTTAGGGCAACAAAAAATGATATGGTTTAGGATATAACAAAGATGACAAAAATTTGCATATTACTGATTATTCAAAACCAATCAAGTTCATCAGTGGAGGATTTATTAATCAAACAACTTCAGAAATCAATGATAAATTTGAAGAAAATAAAAAATGTCAACATTGTCAAAGAACTAGTCATATGGATGATCATTGTTTTTATCTCCATCCTTGTCACCATTGTGGCAAGAAGAATCACTTGTCATAGATATGTTGCAAATGAAGAAAATCATCCATATTGAAGATTACTTATGCATGGATTGATTCTTGGGAGTGGATGTCAAAAGTGAAACAATTAGAAATGTTTTATCGAAGAATCACATGAAGATAAATATTGCAACCAATAGTGAAAAGAAGATGGTTCTCACACGCTTGAAAGAGGGATTACAATAGTGAAACTCCCCTTCATCTTAACGGGGGGAGTTCAAAAAAAATGCAGGTGGTTATGGTCTCTCATTTTAACTGAAAAAGGGGGGAATTGATAAATAAATTGAAATTGAATTGATGATGATGTTTGCCAGGCTGAAAGTTTCAACAACAACACAATTTGTTAGTGGGAATAAAATTTTCCAGTGGGCAAGAAATTGGGATGTTGATTGAAATAAAATGTGGTTTTTTTTGTTTACTTTGATGGTAATTGACATAGCAAAGGGTATCTAGATCCTTTTTCATTACATATTGGCATTAGATTGAGTTGTCAAGAATTTTGAGGGATGTATCAGACTTGCAACTGATTCACTTCTCTTGGTTCACTCTCTTCATATTGGAGTTTTTGGCATCCAATTTTGGCGATTTTTTAGATAGATCTTCATTGACGCTTAACTCAGGAGTTTCAACATGAGGAATTGGAGATGGTACTAGGTTCTTACTCTAGAATTATGATTAAGGGGCATAATGTTAGCCTCATACTCATACAAACAATCAATAAGTCCAAGTATTCACAAAATAATGAAATTATGAAATTATTAATAATGAAAGTAGACTTACTATAGAATTCTACATATCGCCAAAGATAAGGATAATGAGAGAAATCAAGGATGTATATCACACTAAATCAGCTAAGATATTTGTGGATATATTCACAAAGATATATTTTGGAGAAATTTGTGGAGGAGGTTCAACCAATTAGCCAAATCAGTAATTTGTTATGGGAACCTCACTTCTATATTATGAGGCCTAATTTATTGTGAGAATGATGTATCATTATTTTCCATTAGTATACAATTAGGATTAAAAGCCTTTTCTTCCAAATTTTCTGTCTCTTGAATTATCTTTTTGTTTTCATTAATTATTTTCAGCTAGCACGAGTATTTTGCATGTAACAATGTGCATGTTTGATTATCTTGCTGGGATTTGAATGCATGGCTCATCCATTGGTTTTCTGGTCATTTTTATTTCATTGGAATGGCGATTTTCTTGGATTGATAGTCATGAAAAACCTTGCCTTATGCCATTTCCTGGATAACCATGATATAATGGGTTCCCTATTTGCTTGAGCTTTGGATTGTCGTTAGATTTTGGATCAAGGTTGAGGTGGTCTCAAAAAAACCAAAGGGTTGAGGGTGGAGATAGGAAAATTCCTCTGGGTATGGTGAATAAATTCCAATGCATCCAAGCTTGTATTGGTTTTAGTGATTTTTGGACCCAATATTGGGTGAAATCAAGAACATAGCTTAGAAACAGGATGAAAAGATCAAAGCTTAGAAACATGATGAAAATACTTAGGAACGTTGTTGACAAATTTTTGGGAAGTTCTAGGCAGTTGGTCTATAGGAAATCCCTAAAATTATGGGACAAATTCCATGGCTGCACTTTCTTAACTTGGAAAAATCAGTTGTAGCCACAATGCAGATGGTTGTACCTGTAGTTGGAGGACTATGGCCGCACTGAATGGTCTTCGTGCATGCGGATAGGCTGTAGTCTAGGTTAGAATGTGGTTCGGGCTTAGGGAAAAGGCCACCAATGGAAATTGTTTGATATCTATGTGATCATGTGTCTTTGAGTGTTACAGTAAGTTGAACAAGTGGAAACCACTTCCGTAACTGGAGCTTAGATGTTTGGCATGCATAGTAATTCTCAGGTCATGTTTACCCTAGTAAGCTATAAAAGTGGGTAAATGTTGGTTGGGGTGTTACAGAGTGATATCAGAGCGGGTTCATAATGCTGGACCTTGGGGTAAACACAGATTGTTATGAAAGCATCTCAATACCTATATGTTTATCATGCATGCACGTTAGTGATTTTATTATTATTTATATTATATCCATGTACCTATTTTTTATAGTTTTGGTGTCATTATTTTTATTCAGGTATAAATTAATATGCTTTAATATTATTAAGTATCATGCTAATCTAGATTGACATGTGAAGTTGCAATAGCCTCACAAAAAGTAAATTTAGGTAATGCTTTTAATTGTGTCTTTTATTTTATTTAAGAGTGGTATATTACAAGAAAATAGAAGGCCAAATATGAAGAGAAGAATGGTTTAGTATAGTTCATATGACTCCTCGTATAGGCCAAAAGAGAAATCAATGGGATGGGAGAAATCAGTTGAGCAACAGAGGGACAGAGACTCTCTTGATATACCAGATACATTAAGAAGTTTGAGGGAAGAGATTATAAGTTTTAAAGTAGATAATGAAAGGTTGATTGAAGCATGAGAAAGGCTTGTGAAAACTCGAGAAAATCAAGTTGAGGTCAATGTGTTTATTCTTCAAAGTCTTTTAGATTTACATAAGCATTGACAACTGGGGACCAATCATGGAGATAGAAAAGAAGAAACTACTAATGGCGTCGATGGAATCCAGTCTCAGAAAAGGTACAAGATGGACATGAATGATACATTAAATAGTGGAAGACTCTTGGATATACCTAAGAGGAGGGTTAACACACATATATTGTATTCTAGCTCTACTTCTTGGAGACAACATCACCATTAGGAGTATTTGCAAGAGGAATTCAAGAATTTCAAGCCTCCTACTTTTGATGGTGAGATGACCAAATTAGAAGATGTAGAAGCATGGATACATGGGATGAGAAATTTTTTAGGCTTTATGATTATTCAGAGAGTATGATAGCCAAGATATCTACATTCAGTCTCAAAGGAAAAGAAGATATATGATGGAAATATGTCAAGCATGTCAGGGGAATCAGGGAAGAGAAGCTAACTTGGGAATAATTTGAAAGAATCTTCAGAAAGAAGTACCTATTTGAAAGGTAATATGATGGAAAGGCCAAGTAATTTTATGAGCTCAAGATGGGTTCCATGCTAGGCAAAGAATATACAACCAGATTTCTAGAGTTGTTGAGATATGTGCCTTATCTCAAGGATGAGAAAACAAAGATCCTAAGGTTCATTAGTGGATTTCCATTATCATTCAAAGACCAGATGAAGTTTGGTGAGCCTTATTCATTGGAGGAAGATATTATGAAGTTGAATCATTGCTATGAGTAATCAAATCACAATCCTAATTTCAAGAGTGACTATAAGGATAGTGAGAAGACTAAAGGAAAATGGCCCAAGAATGGAGGAAGATATCATGATGCAGATGAGAAGGAAAATATGGTCCTGTATAAGAATTGCAATGGAAAAAATAAATTGCATAGGTCTCATCCCATGGAGAAATACTATAAAGACAACGACAGAGAAACATTGAAGTGTTGGATTTGTGGTAGAGATCATTGAAATAAGGATTGTCCATTGTATCAGAGTGGCGTGCCTTATATCTACAGTGCTCAAGAGGCGTAGATAGTTTGGGACGTCGGTTAGAGTATTCCCAAAATTTATGTAGTCGTTGATAACAGACAGGTAGACCACCAAACATCCATTATCGAGATGGAAGGTAAGCTTTGTGATCGAGTTGTTTCTATTTTGATTGATCCATGGTTAAATTATAGCTATATTAGTCCTAATTTGCTTGATCAGTGTCATTTGAATAAGGAAGTACATGTATAATATTGGTTGGTATAGTTGGCTACAAGGACCAAGAGAAGAGTTCACCATTGGGTGAAGTATTATGATTTTTAGCTTAATGGCATGCCTACATAAAAAAACCTTAATTTACTTCCTTTGGGTGCATATAGCATGATTTTGGGCATGGATTGGTTTTTTACTCATAGGACCAAGGTATATTTCTATGAGAAGTCCATTGAGTGCCTAGATGAGGATGGAGAAAATAGAGTCTTGCAGGGAAAAGAGAAGGCTACATTAGTGAGGATGGTTACAACCATGCAATATAAGCATATATGAATGAAAGGTTTATTATTTGGAGTTCATGTTTCAAATGAAAAAGGGATGGATGATGAGGATGTTGAAGTACCAAGGAGGTATCCTATAGTACAGGAGTTTCAAGATGTGTTTCATGCAGATATTCGATAGATTCCCCCTCATAGGGAGGTGTATTTTTCTATTGAGTTGATGCTAGGAGTAGCACAAACATCTAAGGAACCTTACATGATGAGCACTCTCAAGTTTATGGCATTGAAGTTTCAGCTTAAAGATATGCTTGATAAATGATACATAAGGCTAAGTGTATCTCCTTGGTATGCATTATTGTTGTTTGTAAAGAAGAATGATGGTAATATCAGATTAAAAGCAACTAAACAAGGTTAATATCAAAATATAGGTATTTATTGCCTCAGATTAGCAATTTGTTTGATCAGTTGAATGGAGCAACAATATTTTTGAAGGTTAATTTGAGATCAATATATCATCAGGTGTGCATCAAAGAAGAAAGCATCTCTAAGAATACATTTTGCACAAGGTACGAGAACTATGATTTTTTGGCCATTCCTTTTGGTCTTACTAATCCTCCGACCACCTTGATGTGTATGATGAATATTGTGTTGCGTAATTACTTGGATAAGTTTGTGATAGTCGTTTTTGATGATATTATGGTATATTCGGAGAATGACGAAGAGAATGAAGAGCACTAGGCAACAATATTGACATTGTCGAGAGAGAATAAGTTGTATGGTAAGCTCACAATATTGAGATATTGAAAGAGCATAAGTTTTATGCTAAGCTATGAAAGTGTATATTCTTTTATTATTAGATTCATTACTTGGGATATGTTATTTCTAAGGAGGGTATAATAGTGGATCCAAAAAATATTAAGGTTGTCTTGTAGTGGCCAGATCCAAAGAATGTGAATGAGGTCAGATCATTCACGGGACTAACTAGTTATTATAGGAGGTTTAATAGGAATTTATCTAATATTGGTTATCCTATCACATATTTGAGAGGAAAGGAAAGAAGTTTGAATGTATTTCTGAGTGTGCAACCAACTTTTATCAATTGAAGCGATTGCTTACCAATGCTTCATTTTTAAGGATTGTAGATCGTGATAAGGATTTTGTGGTTTGTACATATGCATGCAAGGAAGGAATTCGTGGATTCCAGATGTAGGAAGGGTAGGTGGTTTTGTATTAATCATAGAAGATGAAAGAGAATGAGAAGAATTATATGACTCATGGTCTTGATTTGGAAACTATCATTCATGCATTGAATATGTGGCAACATTATTTCCTTAGCAGGAAATTCATTTTGATGAGTGATCATAGTGGACTGAGGTACTTGTTTGACCAACCCAATTTTAATGCAAGGCAAGCAATATAGTTGGATACTCTCAGTGAGTTTTACTTTGAAATCAAGTATATCAAAGGCACGGAGAACTGGGTTGTGGATTCTCTTAGTAGGAGAGTACAGCTGAATCATATTTCAGCTATGAGAACTTATGGGACATATTTGAGAGAGAAGATATTAAATACAAGGAAACATGATGAGAGGTACAAAAAAATAAAGAAGATATTGCAACAAAAAGGTGAGGGTGATAAGGATGGGGAGAATCACCTCATAGTAGATGGCTTGGTTATATTTAGGAGAAGGATCAATGTGCCCGTTTGTAGTGAATAGAAGAAGATTATCTTCATAGTCAATCTGTATTTAGGCCATCCAAGATACCAGAAAACCTTCATAGATATTAAGAAGTTCAACTACTAGCCCAACTTGAAGAAAGAGCTGGATGATCTTGTTTCTAAGTGTTTTGATTTTCAACAGGTGAAAGTTGAATGCAAGCATCCAACTAGTTTATTGTAGCTTATTATGATTCTAGAATGGAAATGGGAGGTTATTTCCATGGATTTCATTAAAAAGTTTCCAAAGGACATAAAGGAAACATTAATTCATCATGGTTGTGGTTGAAAGGTTGAGAAAGGTCGCTCACTTATTTGCAATAAAGTCTTATAATTCATCTAGTGAAGTGGCTTATATCTTCATTAATGAGACATTGAGGTTGCATAGGAGTGTAGAAATTTAATTGTAGATTCAATCTTCTCATGAAATTTGCTAGATAAAAAGACAATAATATACTATACCAATCCACAAAAGTAAATTCATGATCGAGAACAACAATCAATAACATGCATCAAGATTCAACACACATACATAGAGATATATCTAGGGGGAAAAAACTACTCGAAACCCCTTACTATGTACTGCATTAATCAAAGGATCTGGATGAATACAATATGATTTTCGCAACCTTGATCTCAAACCACACCTATATCTTCTATCCTCTACCTACTTGACTTAAGTTGGCCAATGTATAAAATCCATGTAGAGTTAAAATACTAATTGTAATATGCTAAAACAATATACTTGAATATACTCTATCAATTGTGGAAATCCAATTATGATCGTGAAATCATGAAGCATACAAGAGAAATAATTTAAATCACACATTACACAATGATTTCTTGGGGAAATCCAAAGATAAAAACCCCGCTATTTGTATATTTCATTAGTCATAAAATATGAGAATATTACAATTCTTTTCTCAAGCCCGAGAAACCTCTACACTATCTCTATATGTCTCGCTGCTTCCTAGACAAGGATAGGCCAATACTTAACCAATTTTCTACCTGTCATGATCCTTATTTCCTTGTGATTTTTCCGTGGGTAATTATGCCCTATTAATTAGTAAAATTACAAATCAATAATATGAAATACATTAGGGGCCTTCCTCTGACTGCATGCACCACCTGTATAATTTGGATTATTATACAAATGATAGTACACCGCGCTTGAACTCGAATCTCAGCTGGGTATTTCTCATAACTGACATGCATGAGCTATTTATGGTTGAATTGTCAATTATCTAGTTGATCACTAGATGTGGTTCAAGTCCAAGTTCCACTCTTTAACCTCTCACTAGTTCCTCCATGAATTAGAGTTAGTTAAACTTAAATTAACTCAAATAAACTGAGTTAATTAATTACAACTAAAAATAAACTCAACTAGGGCTCCTATAATGTGGGAGACACTCTACATGACTCTAGTTAGATCCTCAAATCGAATTAACTAAATCAACTAAGTCCATTTAACTTAGTTAACTTGTACAAGTTTCCATGAGATGTGGGATTGAATTACAATTTTATTCTAATTTAATTCAAGGGGAAATTAAATTAGAATATTTTCCTATTTTCATTTTCAACACTCCCTCTCAATAAGAAAGGGATTATTTGATACCCTGATCCTACCTCTATGGAACTCAAATTTTCCTCTTGACAGTGCCTTCATCAAGATGTCGACATCTTGTTCCTATGTAGGAATGTACTCTAGCATCATGATCTTCCTCTGCACACAATCTCTGAGATGGTGGTACCAAATGTTGATATGCTTGGACCTGTTGGGTTTCCCATGTTTTGGCCAGATTGGTAAGACCAAAAGATGAGACAACATCAGAACCACTTACAGACCTCAGGATCTAGCCCTCCTGGGTTCAGAGAGGGATCTCTCTAATAAAAAAAAGAATGATATATCTTTGAAGCTCAAAATGAGATGTCAGGCTAGGTATGAAGCACAAAGGGGGGTTTAAAATGATTTGGTGTGCTGGTTGCTGGGTTGGTCATGAGATCATAGACTGAGAAAGTGATGGGAGGAAAGGAACAAAACAACAGGATGTTTCAGCAAAGAGGATAGGTCAAGAAAGTGTCATCCATTGGGCTATGGAGTCATGAAAGGTGATTACATGCAACAACTAGCCAAAACTTTCAGAGGGAAAGTCATCTAATACTAAAGGATATTTTAGATTAGATGGTGGGATGGAACATTAAGGATTGAAAGTGAAAGAAGGAAAGCAACCTATTTTCTATCTATAGAATAGGTTAGAGGTTATCTAACTCCAAACCTGCTTGGACATACTCATAGACAAATTTCAATGGGAAGACAAAGGGGCAGCTTATAGATCGGACCAAAGGTCATTTAACTCCAGGTCAGCTTTAGCATGCTCCAAGGAACAACAGAGATAAGCCTAACAGAGAGATATTATAAAGGCCAGCTAGTTGCACAAGGATCCTAGTGGACAGGGCTAACTCTAATCCCCAGTGTTCCCAAATCTTCCAGCTTAAACCCAAGAAGAACATCTAAAGACAGATTCATTTAATTCATACATCAGCTAGTAGGAAATGACATCCACTACACTGGTTAAATTAACTGAAATCAACCCTTAGATACCAAATTTAGTAGAAAAACATTAAAGGCAAGGAGACCAGAGACATAGGGTACCTAACAAGGGTAAATCCTATGCCATATTTCTGATGCAAGCCAGCAGAAGATGAAACAACATGAAAATGTAATAAATAGAGTTAGGAAAACATTACCAATAGTAATAGACCAGGATCCTGTGAAATGTGCTTTGATTAAATGATGCAAAACTAGTCACATACACTGAGCTCAATGGCTGATTACAATCCAAAATTTCTCCTCCCAGCCTACTACAAAACAACTACTCTGATAATCTCTCCCAAACTGTTCTAAAAATCAAAGCTGAAATCCCTGTAACTACAATGGTAGCAGCCGAACAAAAACCTTTACAATCTGTTCTCCGGAATTCTTATAGGAGAAGAGAAAACAACAAGGAGTAGATGACATTTAATTGGTTTCATTAAGACAGAATGGCGGAAGCATTCACGCCCATACTGCTTAATGGCTCTGCAGCACTGTGTGTACCCTGTAGTCTGCTGGGAGACTCTGTCAAGCCAATATTGACCTCAGATGTTTCTTTGGAGTCCTTTCTGGCTGTAAGGCCCTCTGTGCTGCCTTCTGGAATTGGTGAACTGGATGGAAGGGTGTGCAGGCCGCTCCATACCTCCATAACTTCCGTCTGACCGTCTTAAATAAGCTTCTGTCAGTGTCATTAACCGTTTCAGGGCTCGAGGAGATATTAGGAATGATGTAGATAAATGTCCTTCCTAGAGGAATGCGTTCTGCTGATATTTAAACGTAGATATGACCCTTTGCGTGCTTAAGCTTTCAAACTGCACCTTGATTCTTTGAACATGGTATTATAATTGTTAATCTTCAACTATGGGCGTGAATCCTGTAATTCGTCTCTGTTGTTTCACCTGGCCATTTATGTAATGGCCTCTTTGTGAAACCCCTACCCAATAGAATAAGCATGTCACAGACCCAGGCAGTGGTGGAGAAATGCTGCAGAGGCCCATGGAGAGGTGGCGCAATTGTGGAGGAGTGGTGAAAAATGCGATGGAATTGGAGAAATAATGCATTAGCATAAAACCCAAAGTCTTAAGGTTTGGGAAATTTACAAAGGGAAATGATGAAAATGAACGAACACAGGCCTTTGAATGGTGGGACCTAGCGAAGGCGGAGGGTGATTGGTTTAGGGCCGTTGGATCTTAGGAGGCGATCGATGGTGGAGATCAAAAGATGGAGTTTAATAGAGGCTCCGATGAAGAAATGTGGTGGAGGATGCGATGCAATGTGAGCCATTGATCTTGGGTGAACGGACAGCTATGGTGTGATCAGGGAATCACAATTGGGGGAGACAATGGAGTGGCGCGGTGAAAGTTCTGATTGCGATCGGAAGTGGGAGCGCGATTTAGCGCTGGCCGTTGGATCCGGCGACCAGATCAATGGCCCACTTTCAATTGGAGGGAGATGGAGAGGGGCGGTGGGGCGCACAGAGATTAGCGTCGGACCGTAGGATCTGAGTGATAGATCAATGGCGGAGATTAAATGTTGGGATGATATATGAAATTGGGTGAAATGCATTAGAATGAAAGAAAATGCAATAAATGATTATATGTGGTGGGACCTGGCATGGGTGGAGGGCGATTAACCTTGGACCGTCAGATCTTGGAGGAATATCAATGGCCACGAATGCATCGGGAGATCGCAATCGAGGCGGCGGAGAGATGCACATTTTAGAATTTGCGATTACTATCGGAGTTTGCGATGCGATTGGAACAGAAGAGCGATGGTCGTTGGATCGACGGGGGGAATCAACGGCAGAGATGTAATCGAGGCATCGCGATCGCAACAGGCAGAAAGTGGCACCGAACAGAAAATGTGATTGCGATTAGAGCGGGATTGCGATGACTGTCGGATTTGGAAGGGGATGGACGGCTGTGATTTGATCGGGATGATCGCAATCGCAAAGGGCGGAAGGTGCCTGCGATTAAGAAATGTGACTGCCATTGGAGCGGGTGCACGATTGAGCGTTGGCCGTTGGATCTTGGAATAGATCAATGACCCACATTCAATCAGAGGGGAATGGAGAGGGGTGACATGCGATGATTCGATCAACGTTGAGCC
Organism: Pinus albicaulis; assembly: GCA_034641835.2. Lineage (NCBI taxonomy): Eukaryota > Viridiplantae > Streptophyta > Pinopsida > Pinales > Pinaceae > Pinus > Pinus albicaulis. Next base: position 1,975,714,796 of record CM076578.1, read on the forward strand.
GTTGGATCTGGCGGAGGGATGGACGGCCCAGATTTGGTCGGGAGGTCGCAATCGCGGCGGAACAAGCGTGACATGATGAAACTTGCGATTGCGTTCAGGGCGGAGGTGCGATCGGCGCAGGGCTGTCCGATCTATGTGGTAAACCAATGGTGGAGAACACAGTGGAAGACTTATGTACAAGACCCAATCGCATCGGAGTTTTCATGTTTAACAAAGGAATGCGCCTGTTTGCGAGTTGCGATTGCGACTAGCGCCCAAGGCATTAAGCGCTTGGTCTTGGGCATAGGGCATATGGGGAAGTGGTTTAAGGGGGCTGGCGGGAAAGGGGCTAGGCCCTATTATAAAGTTAAAAAGTGGGTTTTGAGGCCCTTTTAATGCATTTTAAGGCCAAGGAAGGGAAACGATAAGGGGAAAAAAGGGGAATTTGGCCCAACAAAGGGTAAGGGTGGAATTTAAAGGGGATTTAGGAGTGCTAAGGGAGAAATTTTGGGATGGAAAGGGGACTTTGACAAAGGGGAAAAAAGGGGTAAAGTGGGACATTCTGCAGAGGTACGAGGGGAAAATAAAGGCTTTTTGGAGCACAATTTTTTGCAATCAGTGAGGCTTATTGAATCAAGAATTAGAAGAGGGGAACAGTCAAAGGCAGGGAACATAAAAAGGCTTCAAGGATGATGTTTTTTCATGGGAAATGCATTCCTTGAAGGCTCAAAAACATTTTAGCCACCTGTTTTCTTGTCAAAAAATTTATGGGGGGCTAACAGGACCTATCATGAAAATTTGGATTAACCGAGAGTTTGATGCAACTCTGGTTATCATAGTAATTTATTGTAGGATCCATCCACTAGTACATATGGTCAATTTTCTGACACTTTAGTTCCGACAGTTTTGACGTATTGTCGGAAAGTTCCCCAATTTTTCTCAATTTTTTTAATCCAACCAACAAGCGTCTCTCTAGTGACGTTTAGGGAGTATCGTCGGAATAATGATGTTTGTGAACCGAGCATTGGAATAGTGACGTTTGAGAATCGAGCGTTGGAATAGCGACGTTTATGAAACAAGCATCAGAATAGCGATGTCTATGAACAAAGTGTCAGAAACCGTCGGAATAATGACGTTTGGGAAGATGAAATAAACCATAGGAATAGCGACGTTTGGGGAGATGAATAAACCGTCAAAATTTCGACGTTTGGGGAGATGAAATTCATTAAAAAGGTCAAACTATGGTGTTGGGGGTGCACATATATTATGTTTCATATATTTATTGGCGTATATTTCATTAACCTAAGGTTCCAAATTCCGAAGTTTGGGGAGAGATGAAATTTTATTAACAAGGTCAAATGTTTGGGGAGAGATGAAATTTCATTAATAAGGTCGAAATTTTGGTCTTGGGGGCACACATATATTATGTTGTATATATTTTATTGGCGTATATTTCATTAACCTAAGGGTCTGTTTGGTCTTGGGGGCGCACATATATTATGTTATCACCAAAATTGTACTTGATTGGCTACTGATCAGACAACTTTAGTGTAACTACTTCAAACCACTTCTAACTGAAGCTTAGCCTCTTCAATCTAAGAGGGCTCTCCCATACTTTAATTTATGATATTGGTTAATGATAAATATAGATGGCTAAATCTATGATTTATGTATTGGTTTTATATTTTTGCAGGTTGAAAAGATAAAATATTACTACCATTGGGCTATGGAGTCAGTGATAGGGATCTAAATAACAAAGGATTTCCTTGTGGAAGCTGAGACTTGTATATATTTCAATGAAAGAATACCACATTCAGGAAAATTTCAATAACTTTAGGTTCAAAGGAAGCTAGAGCATGTGACACACGAATTCTGAGTAATGAGACATCAAGGTATTGAAAGTAGAATATTAAAAGAGATACACCATAGCTTAATACGTAAAGGAAGTCAGAGCATGAACAATCATGAATTTTGAGTAATAATCATTAAGAAATTGGAAGAAAACATTTCAAAAGATAGGACAAAAACTCATTGAAATATAATAAGAATCTCAGGTGAAGAAAAGTTTTATTTTTACTGTATATAGCAGAAACTCCAAAAGATTTACAATAAATAGTCTTCTAAGATAACATTTCCAACCATTCATACATTGAAGTACTTGCTACTTATAGGCCTCTAGCCTTTACATCCAATCTGCCAAATGGGTAGATCATTAAACTCTATTACTGACACCTAATCTAACCGTAAACTAGATATTTATAACTAGAAACTGAAACCTTCTGACTTAGGAGTTAGAGTCCTACTATGACTCAAACACCTACTTATTACATTTTAATCTAAAGATGATCAAAACTTCCTCGAAAGGAATCTTATCCTTCAACCATACTAACCACAATAAAAACATTAACAGCCTTACTATATTCATGAAGCTTCTTTGCCTACTGTTAAGGAGCTATTACGTTGATGATATGGCGCATGGTGAGCAGGCATCTCCAACCACCTTTATGACAACATGTTACATTCAACAATCTTATGTTTTGATACTCTTTATTACTGCTCTGATACTCTTTGTAATTTCCCATGGAGAATAAATTTGAAAAAGTTATTTACCCTTCATATATTTCCAAAAACTAACCTCACTGTAAAAATAGAGTTTTAAGCTACTTTCGTAGCGAAATTTCGTAGTGAAAATAATTAGGCCACATGTGTTGTACCTTTGCTACTTTTTACCATTGGAGGATGTTGAGTGATCAAAAATATTTAAATACAAGCTTTAAATTTCCTTAACTAGGTCAATTTAAGTGACTTGAAACGAAAAATATGTCTTCAAAAATTCCGCAACAAAAACTGGGCTTCAAGCCTGGGACATGCTGCTAAGTTGCCTAATTGCCCACATACTTCACAAAATTTGGATTTTAGGCCTAGAAAAGGTCCATGGCTATGTGAGATGATAGTATGAAGCATGATAAGGAAAATTTTGTTAAGAATACCTTTTACCCTCCTCAAGAAACAAATTTTTCACCTTCAGCAACTTCATCTACCAATAAAAATGACTCTGTTTTTCCTGAAAAATAAGGCTTCACTCATGAGCTCCTATCTCTCTATCCCTGAGATATGTTGCCAAAATGGATGAGTTTTTTGTAGATAAGAATGTTTAGAGGAAAAACCTCTCTTGGGTTTTTAAAACCCATCTTCAGTTGTCTGGAATCTGCATTATAAACGCATGTAGAAAACAGGAAAATTCAGAATTCTAAAAATAGGTCCCAAAGGAAACTTCGAATATCCAAATTGGTAGCACTTGGGAGAAATTTAAAGAGGTTATTGTTCCTTGTTACGTGCTTAGAAACAACCTCCTTCATATTTTTGAAACTCATCGTCATTTTCCTGCAAATTCCTCTTGCAGCCAACAACTTAAATAGTCCAAGAGACACAACAAATCCCCTTGTAGCTCCTGTTAGAAAAACATGTAACCTGTCTGGATGAAAAATTGTGTGAAGCTGAGGTAGTCCATGGTCATTTTAATTTCCATGGGCTCCTATCTAAACACATATCCTCCTTTTTATGCTTTCCTCTTCATGTAAATTTCCTTTTATAACCCAAAGTTCCCTCTTAAAAATGTGCCAGCTGTAAAAAACAATTTGGACATCAAGATGTTTGCCACAAAGCTAAAGTTTTCAAAGGTGGCAACTAACTGATACATGAAAAGGTTGAAAATTAAATGAAAGAGAGGAGCTTGGGTGATTTTTTTAAGGAATGAAATTTGAATGTGGAGAGAAAGATGACAAAATGAGGGAGTGGAAAGCAATAATGAGTGGTATTTATGCTTTTGCATGCTTGGATGATTATGAAAATCAATTGTATGACCTTACCTTTACGCTAAACCACTAAATACTTGACAGGTCATCATCCCATTTATTTTTGCAGAAAAACATAATTCTGCAGCATTCTTAGTTATAAATTTTACAAATTTGTTGCAGAATGATCAGGTGTTCTACAGTGAAAATCACCTATTTTGCATAGAATTCACTACAGAATTAGGAAAAATCAGACATGTGACTTAAAAACAAATTTTAAACCAATGAATGTGAACCTAAAGTGAAACTTGATAGATATGATTGAGATGACATGACCAATCAGGTGTTTTGGACTTAGGATAAAGACTTATTTCATGAATTTTTCATCAATTTCATGGACCAACCTTATGAGACAGATGAAACCTAGATGAGTGACCCTAATAAAAAATTAAAAATTTATGTGTGATAACATATTACATTGCATATATTTTATTAACCTAAGGTTCCTATGGGCAGACCTATCTACATCTAACAGAGCTTCTACAATGTATTACTTTGGATACACCTATCTACATCTAGCAGAGCTTCTACTATGGCGGACAAGGCTCTATATATAGCGGACTTTTTTTATATGGAAGAGTAAAAATTTGATGCAGGGGTCAGGGTCAAACCCATGACCACCCCCACACAACTAATATGCTCTACTGACTCTCCTATCTCTGGTGGGTATTAACCATATGGTTGACCGCTTCGATTTAAAGTTTATTACGCCATTGAATGTGGGTTTGGAGGGTTCCAACCCCACGGGCTAGCCCCCCCATGTGTCCATACACCATAACCAAGAGCCAGCGTGTAAAGAGCAGATTATTTGACTATATATTAAAAAAAAATTTGGCGGCTACTATAAAATCTAAATCGACCTATTCAAATTTATTTTCCCATGGCTATTCTCCTTCCAAAGTTTGGGATAGATTTTGGTGTACCTTCAATTATGAATCACAAATTTTGGACTGGAGTTCGCCACACAGGTGATCTAAAAACTAGGGAGACCGCATCCACTGTTTCCTATAGAGAAAGGATACATGATATTCGTGGCTCAAAGAGGAAATCTGATGGATCTGATCGTGGGAGTGAAACATCCATTCAACGGGTTTCAAAATATTTAAAGGAAGCATTGTCCAAGTTACAATAGACATTTGTTGTATCATATGCAACCAAACCAGATTATCCTATTGTATATGCTAGTCTTGGATTTTTCAAAATAACTGGCTACTCTCCTAAAGAAGTTATTAGAAGAAACTGGTGTGGATTTGTTCTTGCTTCCTATTTCTATGTATGTGTGTCTTTGTATTTCGTTATCTTTCTGTGACTAAATATTCATGTGAGGGTGAAAAAATTACAAATGCACACTAATTATTGTGACAAATGTTTGGAAACTCACTTCAACATTTGATATACTGATTTATTTAGGCTTTCTTGTTGAATGTTCCTGCAGTTGATATCATGAAGCAAAAAACCACAATTATCTTGTTTAATGCAAATATTGACACTATGTACTGTGGAAGGCAACCACAAGAAGTCTAATGGAGATTAACTTAGAATTTGATTGAAACATCTAGTGCAAGGCATTTCTCATCTAGGTAAATAATGTCTACATAGAGCTTGTTCTTTGAATGTGCAGAACTCAGCCCCTTGTAATATCATCCTTCTCATTAGTAGTTAGTAAGTGTGTCAATTTGGTAGCACCTTCTTGGTGCATGGAGGGTAAATTAATCCTTAACAAACTTGGTAGATCTTCTTCTAGAATTCATGTGGCTCCTTTATTTGAATGGTGGTCTGCACGGTTTCTTGACCAGTAACCAACATAGATAAATGCACCAAATGAAGTCTAAAAATTCCATGATTGGAGCCTTGTCTCTTTACCATAAAACTAGTTATCACACTTTGGATTAGTTCCAGCTCCAACATTCATATATATACTCTAGCACTCACAAGATGACCGAGTGGCCACCTTGATTCCACAAGTTAATATGTTTGAAAGACCCCCATAGTGCAATCAACAAAGTATATGAAATATCCCCATAGTTTAAGAGAAAACCCAAAGTACAATCAACAAATTGCTAAGAGGTAATAAATTTGGTGCTAGCTTTCGTAAAGAGGAAAAAAAAAGGACGGGTTGAGAATTAAATTAACTACTAAACACTTGGCTAGGGAGGTCTGATTCAACTCGCTGAGTTCCCAGTTGATCAAGAAAAATGAAATCAACTAGAGGGGTAATTAATTTGAATAGAGTGGAAAATCGACTAGGGAGAGATGGGAAAGTGAGCCATCAGATAAATCGCTCAATTAGGGCGACTGTACGGTGTGTGAATGGGTTTTACAACGCATGGTTAAGGGAATTTGACTTAGCAACATTCAAATCTTTGTTTGGAGAGGCTTTAAAATGCTTGTGTAGCTGCAATTCACCCAAATACTGATAAAATTGTAGTCGAGGGGTGGGTACAATCTCATCCAACACAGAATCTTAGCTCATGAAGAAAAAAGGAAGTATGCAGGAGAGATAAAATTCTCCAACAGTTGTAAAATATCAAATTAGAAACTCCAGATATACTTGCAACATATTTGTTTCCACAACCATTGATCTATCTTAACAAAAGATGACAACCTAAGTACCTTGGCAGTTGCAAATTAACAAACAATTGAGAGAAATTAAATTAAACCATGAATTCACCCATTACACATAATACTTTCTTAGAATCTATTTGAAATGTATTGTGTCAAGCGGAGAATAATTTAGCTGTATGAATGCAGCCATCAATTTCCAGTAACTTCAAGCTGCACAGACCAAAATCGAATTGCCTGATTAATTCAACATAATAGTGAACCAATCACACCATATGGAATTGTTGGAATGCACAACCATCAATATGTAATTGTAAATAAAATTCCATCACACAATAATAAACTCACATACATCACTGACACTGAGATTTTTCCCTGGAAACCCAAATGGGAAATTCGACTTCAAATGGGGGATCAGTTCTTAATTCTGGCAATCTATAGTTACATTGCTTTCATGGCTTTCTAGTCAACCTTCCCATTCCTCAACCTTCTCTCTTAGTCATTTTTATTCTTCCATTTAATGCTCTATTTTCATCTCTTGTTTTCTTTGATTTTTTTTTCTTATTCATCTTTACATTTAAAATGTCTTTTACTTTGTCCAGTCACCTTCATGAATTACCAATATGTCTCTTACGAGTACTGAGTCTTACACACATTTGTAGATTCAGATCCATTTCAGATCATAGGCACTCGTGTATAAATAAGTGAGCTCACTTGTTGAGCAATATGATGAAAATGTGATGGCATGCAATTTTTCACTCTATGATATAACACTATCTCTAGACACCACTGGCTTCTTTTGGGTATTTTTTCTACATCCAAAGATTGTAATGATAAAATTGAACGAAATAATATTAAAATATCACATGTATGTCATACCAAAAAATGCTAAATATGGCAACATCATGATTTCCTCCATGACATAAGGACAAAGACATGAGAATGTATTTGTAATGGAGTAACTTAGGTCATATAGGTCTAGTTCAAAAAGGAAAAGAAAAACATGGAAGCCTGCCGGAATATTATTGGAAATAAGTTCTTGTCCATTTAATTGTTCATATATGTAGGTTGTTGTTTTGTAGGGCTGAAACTACCACCATATCAATTTTGATATGCAAGTCTTTGGGTTTTTATTACAACAAGGCTGAGGAATTGGCACAAAATATGAGAAAGGAAGTAGAACACAATCATTGTACTTAAACACTATAGTAGACGAGCATTTGATGTAGTAATATGCCCGAAGATCAGTGTTTTACGAACCAACAATAAGATGTGATTTTTTAAGCGAAAATACATTAAGAAAAAAACCATGAGACATAAAATTTAGGATTTGGATTTTGGTATTGATTTATAGGATTGAGGCTTTATTTGCAAGATTTGATGCTCAATTTAGGGTCAGGGTTTCATAGTTTTCCTTTAGGGTTTTTATTTGTTCTTAAATGTTAAAAAATCACTTTTTTCTAGCTGGTATCTTGCTTGGTAGTAGTTGAAACATCTAAAAATCAGGAAACATTTCAAGATCATGCTAAAATGGTTGGAAAAGGCTTGGATAAGGCGTGGAAATGTTTCGGTGATATTTCCAAGCTGTAACGCGTTTGTTTCATATTCTGGAAAGGGGAACAATGTATCCTCTTTTTCCCAGATGTTCTCAATAACTGGTTTGAACTAGACAGTGCAGTCTAGTTGAATGGGTTTTGATAGCATTGTATATTACAGACGTGTTGGTCAATTGGTCATGCTTCAATTGAAAAATATATTACATGAATACCAAATCATGTAACTTTTGTTCAAAATGATTTATTTTATTTTGTGTGAATGTGTTGAAACACACTCTAGTGGTGATCACAAGTCATCCCTAGAAGCACTACTTGTTTGGCCGAGGATTCTCCTTGCAATCCCGTGCCACTAGGTAAAGGCATCCAAATTGGTTCCATTAATAAGTTGCATAGGATGAGGTTTAAAAAAATTGTAAATTTCAGATTTATAATTTTAGGTTCTAGATTTTGGAATTAAATATGTAACATTAGTGCTAGTGGTTGTCCGCTAGGTGCACCTCAACGTAGAGTCCACATCACAAGTGTTATGTTCCAAACATGGAATTTGGAAAAAAAAAAAAAAAAAAACTGAAAAACTGGAAAACAGAAACAACAACAAAATAGTAAAAAAATAGCAGAAATGATTGGATATATGCAAAGTACAATTTGTCCTATATAAAGAAAAACAAACAATTTCCAAGACATCATTGAGCAAACAAGAATTACTAGGAAGTTGTGAAGTTGCATTTGTAGGAAGAAAATTGAGGAGACTTGGCAAAAACATTGCTATATGTTGAATTTAATAAGGCCAGAAACCTTGACTTATGACAACCTACTTCAGATTTTGGAATTGCTTCCATAGAAAAGGAATGGACAAAATATGTGCTGGAAAACTCAAATTCAAATGCGTAGAGTGATTAGGCTCCAATTCTTTTATGTAAAAATGGAGGCGTTTTCAAAGTGTCTCTGTTGTAAAAGTTTCATGTAATTAATATGGAAAGTAAGTTTTGTGACTTTTAAAATTTGATCAAATTTAATTATGTGAATGTTTTGTAAAACACTTTGATCAATAAAGGATATTCATTTGGTTAATCTCCTTACATGCTACATTGAACCTTTCTAATATGTGGCATCATTCATTACTAGAATGATTTCATCCAATTTTGATTCAAATTTGGTCGATTTCTCAGTAGGATTCATTCACTAATTCAGAGAGCCATGTTAATCTTCTTAATCATTCATTTCCATATCCGTGTTCACAAACTTAAGGCCCCATAACATAATTACGATGGAACCAGTCATAGTGAATCTAACATGAATATTAACTGATATATCTATTTTATATTATTTATTGTTCTATGGTAACTTATGTTGCAACTTTGTACTTAATTAATATTATAAACACCAAGTTGACATACCTCACTTGAGCTTGAAGAGAACCCACTCTAAAATGAGAGATGTTTTTGAGGAAGAAATGGAAATGTTTCTGAGTTTCTCCAAGCTTTTTCCAAATGGTTTTGGGGACTTTAAGTTTGGGAGACAAAAAAATATTAGTGTCCTTTTTTTAACAAGTTTAATTCCATAGAATTAGTAGTTCATCTACAACATTGTGATGAGGATGATCTAGTTGAAGACATTCTTGCTCATCGATTGACTCCACCAAGGGACAAAACCATTTTCCTCTTGAAAAAAATGACTTGTTACATGTATTCATGGTGAGAGCGGGAAACAAATTTCAAAGAAAGGAGATCTCACTAGGGACTCCAAAAAGAGGGATCTGACTTTTTTAATATGGCATACAATTTGAATCCCATGTCTAAAGTACTTGACGAGTTGGGAGTGGTTCGATAATATGATGTACCAAGTTATCTTCAATCAAAGAATTAGAATTATTGAAAGCGATCATAACTTAGGTGAACAGGAAGATTTTGATGATGATGTGCCCCTTAAAATAGAGAAAAAAAAATAGAACTTCCCCTGTAAGTAAATCCCAATGTTCTTATATAAAAATAATCATCCACTCATCCCATTACAGGGGATGTCCAACTCAAATATAGGAATGATGCTGCATTTTTCAACAACTAGCACATACTTTTGAAGAAGAGTACTTTGAATTTGTTGATTGTAATGATCATATTCCAGGTTTTGTAAAAATTTGAAGTGTTGTTGAAAATTTGGTATGTAATGCTTATTTGTGAGCTAATAAAAATAAAGATGTATTGTCTTTTCCGCTTGTTTTTGTGAACATAATGATTAATCACCTGAAGTTATGGATGAAAAAGGAGGCATGTGAACCTCCTAATTTTGATAAGAATAATCCATGTGTTTCGAATGCCTCATTTGATGAATAATATGATGGCCGTGAGGCCAGAAATAGGCACATTTTCCATCAAGCAATGGTGAGAAAGCAAGAGGCTTAATCAAAAGTACTAGAAAACAATAGGTGCCCCTTTTTTGACATCACCCCTCCTCTCCTTCCTATATAGAGTTGGCTCTTGAAGGATTAAAAAATTATTTGAATTTAAGAATGGAAGTGATGAGGTGTATTCCAGATATGGCTTATCCAGGTGATGCATTCATCCTAGCTATTGAAGATGGAACTCATGCCAAAATAGGACTGCTGGAGTGAAGGGTGAACATGCTTGCAAATTTTGTTAAGAATGCAGGGATAAATCAATGTATTGCACTTGCATGGTTTTTTTTAATATGCATTTTAAGTCAATTGATACAAAGGACCTCCAAATCTTCTTTGGGATCTGCTAAAATATTTAGTTATACCTCTATAAGTGTGTTGTAGCAATCCCTAATTCTACCAACTGTAATGTGTTGTAGTATTTCTCAAAGGCACATCTCTCTAGAAGTAATTTTTATGAACAAGATTACTTTTGCAAAATATCTGTTGGATTAGTGTTGTTTATGATGTGTCTATAACCTTTGTGATTGATAGTGTGAATGTACTTGTCACACCACCATCTTATTCCCTTGTGCCACATCTCATGTCTCACTTCCATCTCAAGTTTCAGCGAGCTATTTAGAGTGTGGTTTTCATATAATTCTACTTAAAGTACGTAGTTGTGAGTTTCTGTATGAAAATTCCATAGCCAGTTTAGTCTTTCCTATTCCTGAAACTCTGTGGATGTAGAAAATCCCACTACCATGTGACATTTTTGAGATTCTAGTCTACTATTTTCATCCCTATTGTTTGACACAAACTGATACTTCTATCCTAATGATCCAATATGTGGAGTTATGGGCTAATTAACGCTCTTGGGCTTGACTCTGACTCCCTTATTAACTTCCAAGTGAAACAAAAAAGTCGAGTTCATCACGAGGGATAAATTTTTATAGAGAATGGGAATCCACTAAGATCCAGATGCTGCTTAATTTATAATTCTTTTCCACAAGATGTTTCAGATTTTCATTTTCCTCCAAATGAAGAGAATGGGTTTCATTTTTCTATTAATATTTTTCAAGAAATGTAATCAAGTGTTCATGTAAATTTTAGTTTTGCTTGTACCAATCATCTTCTTTAATGGAACTATACATCTGCAAATTTGTGACAAGGGAATTCTCAAATGGATTTGCAGCTACCTCATTTACCATGGCCTACTCTTGGAGTATAATGCAAACTATAGTCAATTCCAACCTTGAAAATGTTAAGTACCCCTTTTTTTCTCTTAAACCTATTTGGCTTCCCTCCTTGACAATATGTCTCCAGAAGAAAAGAGAAACGATTCTCCATTTGAAGCCAAATAATTTTCTCAACAATTGTACATTGGCTATCCAAAATTTCTCTGTCAATAACTACTGTGCTTCTCATCTTTCTCCTTGGATTATTTCACTCCTAAAATCTGCAGTGGTCCTTTTGTTGGGGCCCTTGTTTTTGTTTAGTTTTGAAATCTTGGCTAAGACATTTTGAATTTTGACCCTTTTTGAGTTGCGGTATGAATACACATGGCAACCGCGACCGCGCCGCAACTACCAGGAGTCGTGGAGCTATCAAGGTGGCGCGGAAGCATGCGATAGCTGGAGATAGAACAGGGACAAGTGTAGATGAGGGAAACACACAGTAGAAGACAGAAAGTAGAACACGTAGATAACAGGAGAGAAGCCGGGAGAATTCGAAGTAGAGCCATAGAGGAATTGATAGTCGCACGAGCGGGTGAATAAATAACAGTCACCCGGCTCAAACAAAAAGGATGCAAAAGAGGTTGCGAGGCTCGAGACAGGAAAAGACGCACAACAGCTGCAGAGGAATCATGCATGTCCTTCCTATGGCTCTCTATCTTCTCTATTCTACCTTTTTGTTCCGAAATCCATCTGTATCAGATTTGTAAGATATCAGTGAGAATGCCATGTAATCATGTGTTCTGCCAAGAGATTAATATAATGGAAGGTTGCTGTCTCAATAAGATGTCTACGTGCTTGTAATGTGTTTATGCTAGTTTAAAATTTTATTTGCAAATGTCTGAATGCTTATTAAGTGATCTTGCGTATATAACACTGTATATGTAATGGATGCATTGTCCTTCATTAGTTGCGGGTTTGTTCCTTGCCATTGATCTCATCCCCTTCTGCATGTGGTTGCGGCACGCCTCGAGTGAGACGCACTGCTCTCCAGAGTAGGGTGAAAATGCCAGCGTGTTCCTAGACTACACCGGACCCCTTTGTTGGCCACAACTCTTGAACTTGGGTCTTGTCCGCGAGACCTGACTTCTCGCCAAAAAATGGTTCCGTTGCCGGGACCTGCATGTTCTGAGGGGATCTAGATCGTGGTATCGAGGATTTTTGAAGGAGCGATATGGCGATGGTGGGATGATCATCTTGACCAGTTCATTGCTCAGCAAGCAGAGCTGACCAAGAAAAAGGAGGCGGCGATCAAGGAGCTTGTTCTTTTCTCTGACTCAGCCAGTGATACGTACGAAATTTTCTGGGGAAGGTTCCCTACGGACCTTTACAATTGGTTGCGGAAGTTACGAGCGACGCTGCCCCAAGAAGGCTTGCGGAAGATAAACCGCAGGTGGGCGCACGAAGACCTGGTGGCACTGCATCGGGTAGATACTGAACTAACCCGCACAGTGGATTTTTGGGTAAGGACCATGTTGGAAGGATACACTGTGGAGTTTGCTGTGGAGTGCTATCAATCCTTCTCGAAATTCGAGGCTGTTTTCCACTCAGGGCCAAGAGGGAAGCTGTTGAAGGAGATTCTGCTCTGGGTCAAAGCTCTGATGGTGGACGAAGGGTTGATTGAATTCCACAAAACGAGTATGGAAGCGTAAACCTCCCGTGCTGGGGGAAGGGTTGAGGGAACTGATGCTCTGTAGAATGTGAAAGTGGGGGTGGGGAATGGATGTTGAGGCCGCATGCAAGTTGTGGGAGCGACGTGCACATCGGCGGGCATAGATCGTCGATAGGTGGCGAAGAAGGGTAATGAGAGATTTGAAGAGAAGAGAGATCGAGAGGAAAAATAAGAAGGAGGCGCCTCAGAGGGTGGGAATTATGGGTTTGGATACCCGGGAAGGAAACGGGACAGTAGTGGAAGTGTAGTGGGTGCATGGGAGCCCAACGACGCGAGAAAGAGAGATTGTGACTAGCGAAGATAATGGAAAGATGCAGCCCGAAGAGAGTTCTGATGATGAATGGCACGGCGTGATGCAGCGGATGTTTCAAGATCAGATGGCACCCACCCCTCCAGGCAGCCCTACTTCTCACCTTCTACATGGCCAGGATCCCGACCTTCCCCGGTACTGTATCAACCTTTAAGCAATATTTTTATTCAGTTACAAGCATTGAGTTGGTCATACAATAGTTCATCAGTGTCAGTAATTCCAGGTAATAGCAACGTTACTAGTAGTGGTATTTTTCCTAGTGGGACCGTTACGCAACCAGGACCTGGAGGCTTTATCCTAGTCAATTCTCCACAAGTACACATGGCTGGATCTTTCACCCGGTATCCAGAGTTTTCTGGCCGGGGCAATGATGATGTAGAGCAGCACTGGTACCTGTGCGAAGCCATCTGGAGGGCTCGCCAGACGCCAGATGCTGGGAAGTTAATAGAATTCCAAACCATGCTCAGAGAGAGGGCTCTGTGATGGTTTATCAAGTGGTCCGAGGCTCATCCTAACCCCATAATTGCAGACGTGAAGCGAGATTTTGTCCGCGAATTCAAGCTCCCCCAGACAGACCAGCAGGGCCTGTCAGAGCTGTGGGAAATTAAGCAGAAGGAAGGTGAGACCGCGTGGGAGTTGATGCAGCGATTCAAGGACGTGATCGGGAAACTTAGCTACCCGATCGATCCAAACCACCAGAGGGACTGGTTCATCAAGGCTCTGCTCCCCTTGACACGAACCCCCCTCACTCAGCAGAAGATTGATAACCTGCAGGACGCTTTGGAGCAGGCCATGAAGATTGAATCGATGGCGGGCTACCCCCAGGAATATGGGGGGGGGGCAGCCCCGCAAGATCCTTCTTTGATAGGGTTTCAACACCAGATTGCCAGCTTGACTGAAAAGCTCAAGGAGCTTCAGCCAGTGAGACCAGCGCAACCGAATTTTTGGTGTACTCATTGCCTGGTCGAGGGCCACGTAGCAACCGAGTGTCCTCGGTTGCGCGGCGCAAGAGCAGGACCCTCGGTCGCATCAATATAGGGGGGTCCACCACCAGGGGGTGGCACGGCGATGAACCCGCAGGGAGTCTACTAGCCACAACAGACTTACGCAGGGTTCCCACCGCAACTGGGTTCCTCCACCACAGAGTACTGCGAGATTTGCCGGACGCTGGGGCATCCTCCTCGGATGTGCCCGATATTACAGAAGTACTCCATGGTCCCAAATAATGTATACTGCAAATTTTGTGTGTCCATGACTCACAACACTGAGCAGTGCAGGGCGCTTGACGCACTTGCGGATCGACTGGATTTCCCCTCGTACAGGGTGAACGAGGCTCCAAGGGGAAGAGGTGGCGGAGGCATGCGGGGAGGCTGCATAGGCGGATGCGGTCCGGTAAAATGTTACAACTGTGACCAGGAGGGTCATGTGGCTCGAGAGTGTCCCCTTCCACGACGACCCTGGTGTTCCCAGTGCCGGGTCAATGCCCACGCTACAGAAGACTGTCCTGAACTCATTAAGAAGTGGGAAGAACGGGCGAGGCAGAGGGGAGCGAATCTGATAAACTCAGAGCCGCGAGGGACTGCCACCCTAGACTTGCAGAACATCACAATCATGACGAGGGGGGGAAAGAAGACTGGAGAGGATGCCCACGGGAAGGAGCCAGCACGAGTGGTTCGGCCGGCATCACTGAAGAAGTTGATCAGGCCCGAAGTCCAGAAGAAGTATTTCCAGGAGGCAGTTGAGGCATTCGCCCAGTTGCGGAATGAGGGAGGTTTGGAGGAGCCCGTGCTGCTGGAATCTGGTGCGTAGAATGTCGTAGGTACGGTGGTCAAGGATTGGCTCCTACTATTCCTCAGGATTGTCGACAGCGCTGCGCTGCGGCAGCAGCTCAAGTATGCTTTGGACGGAGCACTGCAGGGGCACACAGAACTTAGAGATCCGGCGGATGCTGGCCCTCAATACGTGCAGCGTGTCAAGCGGAACAAGCAACGAACAGGCAAAGAATTCTGGCTTAACACGCAGGTCGCAGGGTTCCAAAACAGCGACACCATGTTGGACTTGGGGTCCGACGTCAACATTTTTCCACAGAAGACATGGGAGGCTTTTGGAAGGCCACGGCTGGCCTAATCACCTATCCAACTCAGGATGGCGAACCAGTATTGCATTTTGCAAATCGGTCGGCTTGAAGGCTTCGAGGTCGACGTTGCGGGGGTGAAGACACACACCGATTTTGAGGTTATTGATATCATGGGTGACAAGGATCCCTATCCTGCCTTACTTGGCATTGATTGTGCTTTTGAGAATTACGCCATCATCGACCTTAAGAAGGAGCTGATGATATTTGAGGATGGGGAGGTACGGGTCTCCCAACCTCTCAACCCGTATCAGGGCCCACGATATACAGAAACGGTGGAAAATTGGGAGGATGCTCAGATGATGAACCATCTTTATCAGATGACTGCAAGAAAGCGGGACGATTATATTAACCCGACCGCGACTGGCTCTGTTAGTTGGCGGATTGTGCAGAGCTCGGAGCTCGGATCCGAACTCACTTGGGAAGACTGGCAGCAAGGGGGTTATGAGACCACCACGAGGAGATGTGCCTCCATTGCCCAAGTCCGATGGGTGGGGACTGAAATCCGCGGATATCCCACATTGTCGAACATGCAAGCAGTCAATACTTTTATTACCAAGGTGGAAGACATGGTCCCAGCTGAAAGCCGGATGCCACTTTTGGATGTGGCTTTGCAGTCAACGTTGGCACGGTGGTGGAAAAATCACCGCAACACTCTGTTGCGATGGGAGTGCGTGGCGGATGCTCTGCGGGCACGCTTTAAAGAGGACGAAGGATCCTGCAGTACGCTTAAGTATCATGGAACTTCCGACCCGCGACACCATTTGCGGGCCTGCAAGGAACAGTGGCATAGCACCCGGTACCCTAAGGAGTTGTGGGTCCACAGGTTTATCCACAACCTGGGTACAATTCCCCAGGCTTGGTACCTGGAGGAAGAGCGAAAACAGGGCACTTACGCTTGGCAGACCGTCGCGGACAAGTTTGTGCGGTGCTTCTTGTTCGAAGGGGAGACGGTGCAGGAGTCTCAGGCCCTACAGGCAGTCAAGGAGGTTTTTTTTTTCCGCCATCTCGAGCCTGATGGGGGCCCGGTGGTGTCATGACCTAAGGTCAGGCGCGAGTTGGTTTGCCACCGGATTGACGGCGATCCGGAGGACGATAGTTTGGAGGACCTCAGGCATCTCTATTTTGACGAAAGGGAAGGCGAGCGGAGTATCAATGAAGAGCCGATGACTGAAGGAGTTCATCTACAACCCCTAAAGACAAAGAAGCTGAACATTGGAACAGACGAGAGACCCAAGCTCGCAACGGTGGGAGATTACTGGGACGAGGAGACAACCAAAGAAATTTTCAGCCTCCTCCGAGAATACGAAGATTTGTTCCCATCATTGGTTGCGAACCTGAAGGGGATCAAGGGGGATCTGGGCGAGATGCGCATCGCGCTGAAACCAGGGGCCAGGCCGGTGAAGCACCGACCCTACCGGTTGAACCCACGTATCAAAGAGAAGGTCAAGATGGAGATTGACAAGATGCTGGCTGCAGGTCTCATCTTTCCAGTAGAAGAAGCATTGTGGGTGAGTCCCATTGTCATCCAGAACAAGAAGGAAAAAGCGGAGATCCATGTCTGTGTAGATTACCGGAGCCTGAACAATGCCTGCATCCATGATCCGTTTCCCACTCCCTTCAGCGATGAAGTCCTAGATCACGTTGTGGGAAACGAAGCTTATTCATTCACTGATGGGTTTTCGGGTTACCATCAGGTGCGCATTGCCGAGGAAGACAAAGCAAAGACGACATTCACCACTGAGTGGGGATCATTCGCATACCATGTTATGCCATTTGGTATGAAGAACGCACCGGCTGTGTTTTCCCGGATTGTCATCGCTGTTTTCCGGGAGTACATTCACAAGTTCTTGGAGGTCTACATGGACGACTGGACCGTCTACAGCCTGTTGAAGAATCACGCCTCCCTGTTGCGTGTTATGTTTGACCGGTGTCGTCAGCTGCAGATTTCCTTGAACTTGAAAAAATGTATTTTTGCAGTTCCATTCGGCACACTCTTGGGCCACGTGGTGTGCAAGCAAGGGGTCTGCGTTGATCCCGCCAAGGTCGCGGTCATCGTCCATATGGAGGCCCTCGAGACCGTGAAGCAGTTGCGAGCACTGCTTGGGCACACAGGGTATTACAGGCGGTTTATTCGAAACTACGCCAAGATTACGGCCCCTCTGGAGAAACTGTTGCGGAAGTCAGAAGTGTTTAAGTGGACGGTGGAGTGCAGGAAGTCACTTGACACCTTCAAGGAGAAGTTGGCAACGACGCCCATACTTGTTCACCCCGACTGGGATAAGCAGTTCCATGTGCATATTGATGCGTCCGGTATTGCACTTGGAGCTATATTGGCACAACCCGGGGAGACGATAGTTGACCACCCGGTGTACTTCGCCAGCCGTCGGTTATCGAATGCAGAGAAGAACTACACCACGACCGAGCGGGAGGCGTTGGCGATGGTGTACTCCCTCCAAAAGTTCCGCCACTATCTTCTGGGTGGAAAATTCACATTCTTCACGGACCACTCTGCATTGAAGTATCTGGTGAATAAGCCTGTGTTGGAAGGAAGAATCTGTCGTTGGCTACTAATTTTCCAGGAATTCACATTTGAAGTGATTGTGGAGCCTGGCAGGTTAAATGTTGGTCCCGATCCTTTATCCAGGTTGGAGACGGGAGAGAATGAAGGATCATTGGACGATCAGCTGCCGGATGTCGACCTCTTTCGAGTCGAAGCAGTACCAGATTATCTGGCTGACATTGCCACTTATCTGACCACGGGACAGTGCCCTCCGGATTACACCCCGCTTCAGAAACACCACCTGGTTGTCCGGGCGGCCGACTACCAATTGATCGCGGGGCAGCTGTTCAAACTGGGCCTTGATGAGGTGTTGCGCAGGTGTGTTCTCGACCATGAATGGGAAGCAGTGATGTGGGAATGTCACAGTGGTGTTGCGGGAGGGCATGTGGGTGCGAAACCCACCGCAAGGAAGGTGCTCCAAGCTGGCCTGTGGTGGCCGACGGTACATATTGACTGTAAGGCCTATGTGAAGCATTGCGATGTTTGCCAGCGGACAGGAAGGCCTTCGCACCGGGACGAGCTCCCGCTACATCCAGTGCATGTGTTGCGGCCATTTGAAAAGTGGGCTATTGATTTCGTAGGTCCCATCGCCCCGATTGCCAGACACTCCAAGGCCCGGTACATCATTACCGCCACGGATTACCTCACACGGTGGGCTGAGGCAGCAGCGGTACGTGACTGCTCGACAGAGACCGCTGTCCGGTTCATCTTTGAACACATCTTCAGCCGTTTTGGCTGCCCACGGAGCTTGACCAGCGATCAGGGTACACATTTCATTAATGCCACGGTCAAGTCACTACTGGACACATTTATGATTCAGCATCATAAAATCAGCCCATACCACCCACAGGCCAATGGTACTGTGGAAGCATTCAACAAGATTCTCGAAAAGGGCTTGATTAAAATTTGCAATGCTCAGCGCGACGATTGGGACGAGCGCCTCCCAGCGGCATTATGGGCCTACCGGACCACAGTGAAACGTTTGACCAACCAGACGCCATTCTAGTTGGTGTATGGCTGAGAAGCCGTGATTCCCGCCGAGTTCACTGTACCCAGTCTTTTGATCGCAACGTCTCTTCAATTCTCGGACGAGGAGTCACTTCGGGAATGCCTCCAGGAACTACAGGAGCTGGATGAGGCCCGATTCCTGGCGGAATTCCACCAGAAGGTTCAGAAGGCCAGACAGAAAGCGTGGCACGACCGCCACTTCAAAACCAAAGCCTTCCAAGTTGGCGGCAAAGTTCTCTTATATGATAGCCGGTTCCAGAAGTTTCCAGGCAAGCTCCAGATGCACTTGTTGGGACCCTACTTTGTCATCGAGATCCGCGACTCAGGAGCCATTCGGTTGGCATAGCTGGACGGTACAGTTCTTCCTGGGTGGGTGAATGGCGCACGCCTGAAACCCTACCATGAGTAGGTACCTTTCACTTTTCATCAATAACTCTCGCAACCGAGAGAACCCGTAGAGTAGCTTAGTCGAATAACTCTCCCGCAACCGGGATGAGCGTAGGGAGTCTTTTCCGTTCATAGGCAATCTTTCAAATAACTGGTCAGTTGCGGGTACCTCACCGCAACTGACTGTGGTTAGGGCGAACCAGTCCAGCGTGTCACAGCGCCAGTCCAGTGTGTCGTTCACGTAGGATCCATCCCCGTGCCAGTGTCAGTCCAGGTAATTTTCGTCAGTCCTTTTGTCAGTCCGTACGATCGCTCAGATCTGCATCATAAATTACCATAAGTAGAAAGTAATCGTACCGTAATCATTTTCCATCAACCGCAGTTCCCTCATCCGTTGCGCTCGCCCATCTCCCCATGACGCCGTCAGCAACTGTCAGATTACACACAGGCATGCGATTGATCGCACGATTATCGCAGGCAAGAAAGATAGCAAGAATTAATTGTCGTTATGGAGTCTCATCAACTCTGCTCGTGCCAGTAGATGACATAACTTGCATGAAGGCTGTCAGCATGAGAATGACGGACCAGTTCAATTTGGAAGTTGCAGCGACTCCAGAGCAGTTGCAGCCTCAAAGCGCACCGCACCCAGAAGGAAACTCCAAAAGAATCCTCCAAGTTTACCAGCGCCGTGCCGAGATGCCGAGGGCTCTCCTATCCATCCCCGAACCAGTGTTGGACAGCCGAATTCACCGCGTAGAGTCGCTAGTTGGCAAGTATGACAATGCAACATGTATGGACGCCAACCTGTCCGACCTAGCTGAATTCCCCCACCTCCATTGGTAGACCTACATGGAGCATCATTATACGCCAGGCAGCAGCTCCAACAATCGGATGCGACCAGAATTCAGGGGCATATAACAGTCGTCCTTGATGCATTTGAGGACTCTTCCAGTTTTCGGAACTACGAGACCGACCCTGCAATGCACCCGGTTCCTCCTCAGTCGGATACAGAATGGGTCCCTGTGGCTCAATGAGGAAATTCCAATTCATGCCGAAGAAATTCATTGGCTTACAGGGCTGTCTCAAAATGGTGAAGATGTCTCCGCTGCTGGCCAGACATCCTCCAAGCACGCCCAGAAGTCAGGTGACTCAGACCTGTACACCAAGTATGGCACTCGCTGGGGGGGCAAAGGTGCCAAAATTGATTTGATCAATAAGCCAGAAATTCGGTTCGCTTGCTACCTTATCGCTAGCAAGACGATGCGGCACTACATGAAGGGAGAGTGCACTCTGGACACAATCTCCATTGCGGAGCACTGCATCCAGGGCGTCAGGTTGAATTGGTGCTCTTTTGTGCTGAAAGAACTCTTCGCGTCCTGCGAAGAGAACTACAAGTGAACCACCAGTTTCATTTACGGTTACTTGATTTTAGCTTTCGCCATGTGGAAATGACACCTTCCTCCTGTCCGGATGCCGACGGAGACTACCGCGAGCCAGCCTCTCGCGATGAAATACACCCCCTGGCAGGTGTCTTCGGACCCCAGCACCAAACAGGTGAACGCGGAGGCGTTTCGGGCGTGGTACAGGATGATGAAAGATGTGGTGACCAACCAGCAACGGGTGCCCAGGCACCTGTTGGATGAGTATAGTGAGCAGGTGTGGTTTGGGGTCAGCCACAGGCACACCTTCCTCCGGCCAACTTGCATGTCAGACACCACCTTCCACATGGCACCCCTCAGATTCCAGTTGAATGATGACACCTTTCACCGTGAGGTCTCTGCGTGGCCAGGGGTCATCAAGCACGTCCGCGACGGGATCACCCGCTATAACTTTGAGCGGATGCTGCCGGCACAACGGCCTGCCGCGACCGGCGCAGCGGGGTCATCACAGGTTGCGGCGGAACCTCCACAGGATGCAGCTGAGACCGCACCAGACCTGCCCGAATCACTGGTCCCCATCGTACAACACCTCAATGCCCAGGTACGATGACTTAACGTGGTAACCCAAGTTGCTTCAAGTGGTGCTCCTTTATTTCCCTCCTTTGCTGAATTTCAGATCGGTCGGTCTCGTGCTCCCCCCAATACCGCCCCTCTCATTTCTCCCATTCCCACCAACCTGTTCACCTCTGCCACCCCTATCATCACACCGATGGGAAAAACGGGCCCAGAACCCGATTCATCAGACCCCCCTCCATCCAAGAGGGCCCGCATTGCTGTCACCGATCCCGTGGTGGATCTTACCGAAGATGATCCACCAGCCACTCCACTCCCATGAGCGTTGATTCCGGAGGAACCTCTGATCGATCCATCAGAGTTCCTCAACATCCATCTCCCCCATACCCCTTTCACCCCATCCACCGCTCCCTCCACTAGCCGTCGACCTGCCACCTCCTCCAATCCATCCAAATCATCGGCCATTGTCTCAGATCCTCTCATCCGAGAACATTTCGGAGGTGACCATGGGGTGGAAGTCACCTCCAGTACTGCAGCCGTGGTACCGCCGGTTGACCCCGTGGCCACACCCCAGGATCCTCCCTCTACTATATCTACCAGGCTAACAAATGGTGGGGCTGATTCGGCTGACCTTCCCCCAGACCAGACCACGCAGCAAGACTGGCCGGAATCCGATATGGCCACCTTGATGCAGCAGCAGATGCCGGTCCATCCTCCAGAGACCTCAAACCGATCAGGGGCCAGTGGCCAACCTTCGCAGGAGCGGGTGCTGGAGCAGGGCACACCCAGCTTGACCAATGCAGAACCATGGAGTACAACGTAGCTGTACCTACTCATTCAGCGGGCGGCCCTCAAGGCCGAACAGATTCACACAGAGCTGGAGCAGCGGTGTACTGAGCAACTTAATCAGATCACGGCGCTTACTGAATAGTGCAATTATCTGACTAGGGAGAAGACCTACCTACAGGAGCAGGTCACCGTTGCTGCTCAGGTGTTCTCCGACTTATGGCCCGCTGTAAGGGCTCATTATGCCCCACTTCCTGCCAATATAGTGGAGGATAATGTAGCAATCCAGGCTCACCACCTCTGGGCTGTTTTCACTGATCTATGCAGGGAGAACCAGGAACTCCAAGCGACGTTAGCCGCACGGCCTACCCTTCCAGACCCATAGATTGTCCATTCAGAACAGGTGACTGCCAAGCAGACTCAGGTAGTTAGTATGCAGGCAACTCTCCATTCCATTGCGGCCGCGGCTTCCGCCCTTCTGCGAAGTCTGCAGGAGTGCTCACTCGCTCTAACTGTCAAGACGCAGCCTATCTCTGCCCAGCTGCAACAAATTTCCCGTGACATTCAGGAGACCGTGGACCCAGCACGGTTAGATCAGCTCTATGCCCAGGCGGACGAGCTGGAAATTCAAATGCAACAGACTGAGGCCGAGTACACGGTAGCGGCTAAACAGGTCATCCGGGAGATTCGTCTGCCCATTCGCGCCAATGTTGAATCCATCCAACAGCTGGATGCCAAGGCCGAAGCCCAGCTTGCCATGCTGTTCGGGGCTGCCCCAATGACTATAGACGAGGCCGCCGCCACCCGGATCTCTGAAGAAGCCGACTTGCTTATGCAGGAATGGCAGCAAGCGGTGGCAGACTTCACCGGGCTTAGAGATACAGCGCTCCGCAGGGTCCTGGAGTTGGGGCCCTTGTTTGAACAACCGCATGGCAGAGCACAGCAGGAAAGGGCGCAGGGCGAGGGCACAGCAGAACAGAGCACGGGAGCCAGCGGGGCAATGGAAGTAGATACGGTTATTTGTGATTGACTCAGGGACGAGTCAAGGAATTGTGGTCGGGGCCTGTTGGGGCCCTTGATTTTGTTTAGTTTTGAAATATTGGCTAAGACATTTTGAATTTTGACCCTTTTTGAGTTGCGGTATGAATACACATGGCAACCGCGACCGCGCCGCAACTACCAGGAGTCGCGGAGCTATCAAGGTGGCGCGGAAGCATGTGATAGCTGAAGATAGAACAGGGACAAGTGCAGATGAGGGAAACACACAGCAGAAGACAGAAAGTAGAACACATAGATAACAGGAGAGAAGCCGGGAGAAGTCGAAGTAGAGCCACAGAGGAACTGATAGTCGCACGAGCGGGTGAATAAATAACAGTCACCCGGCTGAAACAAGAAGGATGAAAAAGAGGTTGCGAGGCTTGAGATAGGAAAAGACGCACAGAGCAGCTGCAGAGGAATCATGCATGTCCTTCCTATGGCTCTATATCTTCTCTATTCTACCTTTCTGTTCCGAAATCCATCTGTATCAGATTTGTAAGCTATCAGTGAGAATGCCATGTAATCATGTGTTCTGCCAAGAGATTAATATAATGGAAGGTTGCTGTCTCAATAAGATTTCTACGTGCTTGTAATGTGTTTATGCTCGTTTAAAATTTTATTTGCAAATGTCTGAATGCTTATAAAGTGATCTTGCGTATATAACACTGTATATGTAATGGATGCATTGTCCTTCATTAGTTGCGGGTTTGTTCCTTGCCATTGATCTCATCCCCTTCTGCATGTGGTTGCGGCACGCCTCGGGTGAGACGCACTGCTCTCCAGAGTAGGGTGAAAATGCCGGCGTGTTCCTAGACTACACCGGACCCCTTTGTTGGCCACAACTCTTGAACCTGGGTCTTGTCCACGAGACCTGACTTCTCGCCAACACCTTTTCTTTTATATCCACTCAAAGTTGAAAATTATATTCAGAAACCCAATGTATTTTCATTATCAACCCAACTTGCACACATTAATTTATTGATGTAAAAACTAACAAACAACTTAAGTTATATGTGGATGAGAGAAATATGGTATCAATTAAATATTTCAAAATTAAGAGAAGAAAAAGATAAAAGACAAAGGGGCCATAAACTAGAATGCTAACCGTAAAAGCCAAAAGAAGAAGAGAACTGGAGTTATGAAGTTGAATTTTTGGGGCTGCTTTTCCTTCCAAATGTTCCCGACAATTTATATTAGCATATAAACCTCTCCACAATGTTGGAGCAAGGGTTCTTTGAAAAAGAAGAAAAATGTAATCGGTAGAAGCTAAAAAAAAAATCCAATTATAATTCTGCTATTACTGAGAAAACAATGTTGAGAAAAACCATTATATCAAGTTTAGCATTTAGGTTTCTAGGGTGACCATGTGTTGTCTTATGGTATGTTAAGTGATTGTATGGTTGAATTTTCTATTCGTTGCTTTGTTTTCGCATATGCATATGTCTTCATGTTCAATTTACAAACCATAATGCTACAACATTGTGAGGGTCACGACAGCTGGTTATCTCAAACCATTCAATTGAGAACTAGAGGAGATTGACAGTCTAAGGAACATAATTGTTGACTATTTTTTCTTTTCCAAATTAAATTTCTTTATTTTAATTGTTGGAAATCGGCTTTGTTTTTCAAGCCATTATGAGGGCCACAACAGTTGGTTATATCAAACCATTCAATTGAGAACTAGAGGAGATTGACAGTTTAAGGAGCATAATTGTTGACTATTTTTTCTTTTCCAAATTAAATTTCTTTATTTTAATTGTTGGAAATCAGCAATTTACTGGTTCCTTGGCTATTGTATTGCTAGACAAAAAAAATATGCATTGCTCTTCTCATCTAATTATTGGAATTTTAATCAATTATGACACATCACAAAAACATTCGATTTTATTTCTTAAGCATATTTGAAATTGTTCAGACAATCAATTCAAAATAGCTACGTCTCCTATATGTGGATTTCAAAGCTTGATCTCCCAATTGGGTTGATTGCTGGTTTACGTGACTAGTTGGGTTTTTCGTTTCTTTTTTTTGTGCACAAAGTCTATGTTGAGTTTTCAGTTTATTTAATGCTAATATTTGTTGATAGTTTGGTAGAACATAACCAGGTGTAGCATTTTTATCAAATTTTCAGCATTGCAATCAAACTTATTGCACCTGAAAGTGTCTTTCTAGATTCAGTAATGGCACTTCCAGTTAATGTCAAAGGTTTGCATGATGCCTAAGCTGGAGTTGGATTTGTAGAACCAAGGGTTAAGCCTTTGATGCATATGAGTTCTAACTTTTGTTTTTTCGTATACCTTAAATAGTGCCACTGGATCACAACTTCTGTTATTATTATTTAGCCCATAAACCTTTGTACTGGCTGCATCAACATTTCCAGCTGAAAGATGAAGTTTGTGTGTATGGTATACCATATACATACTGCCACTGGATTACAGCTTCTGTTATTATCACTTAGCACCTAAATCGTTGTGCTGGATGTTATAGTAATAAAAATTATCTTTCATCTGGAAATGTTGATGCCTTTGATCTACCCAAAATTAGTGTGCCTTTTCCTATGTTGTTTTTGTGGGCGCACTTTGAGTTCAAAGCTATCAAAACCGTATCATTTTAGAGTTTCATCGTCTCGTCCAATATAAGTATGGGTTGACATGGGAAAAGGAATAAGCTCAAAGATAGGGTAGAACCTACTATTTGGGGAAACTCTCATGAATGGTTGAAAAAGAGTTGGCTACTGTAGAAATAATAGTTCAAGATTTTAGGTTTTTAATTAACATACCAACTCTAATAAGCCCTCAAGATTCCAAGCCACAAAAATCCTTATGACAATCTTGTAGACCCATGACATCTTTGCTAGCAGTCTGCATGAAAAAACATCGAAAATCTATGGGAGTACATGCTCTTGTCTAATAAGCAGTGCCTACTTTATAAATTCTTAGACCATTGAGGTAATATAGCTTTTAGCTACAACTGAATATTTATTTAGTTTAGGTTTTAACCAACCAATAGGAAATGAGAAGAAAAAACTTAATCGTGAGTGGATATGAATTAAAGAAATGAGAAATTCACGTTTGGATAGAGGATATATCGACACCCAAGCCATTTCTGGGTTAATTTCTGATATGAAAACAACCCAGCTACCTCCCTCCTTTCCACCATTAAATATGTCTATTAAACAAAAACAACATTCCCGATCGGTGAGATGATGCCTTGCTAGTGAGTATATTGTATTGCATGAAACTGAGTCATATGTTCTGCAAAGTGGCCCAATAGCCTACTTCCATTGCAAGAAGAAATTTTTTATTGGGTGGTTCAACTAATTTAAACTAAATTCATTAGTAAATACCGCTAGCAATCCAGAGTGCAAAATAGAAATGACATTAAGCATATTGCATCTCTATGATGGATGGTATGCAGCAGATGTTATCACAAAATTGTACTTGATTGGCTGCTCATAAAACAACTTAGTGTAACTGTTTCAAACCACTTCTAACTGAATATTAGCCTCTTCAGTTTGAGAGGGCTCTCTCAAGGGGGTTTATGATTTTGAATAATGATAGGACTAGATGGCTAAATATATATAAATTGTAACTTGTTTTTATGATTGCAGGTTGAAAAATGCAGGCTTGCTACCATTGGGCTTATGGAGTCAACAATCAGTAGTTTCAGTGGAAAATTTTCTTGACATAGAAGCTGAGGTAGATAGAGGTCTTTAACAGAGGCAACTCACACATAAAACATAGGAAAACAGAGTCATTTCATCACTAAAGGAAGTCAAAGCATAAAATTATGAATTTTGAGTAATAGAGATGAAATCTACTGCAAGTGATAAAACATAAAGATATAAATCAATAATACATTAAAAACTTCATGATAATCTCAGGTCTGTAAAGAAAAATGTCACTTTGTATTACTGGTATTTGTCAAAACATAAAAAGCAGAAGCTTGGTGCAAATGTTCTCCAACCCTTTACTACTTCGATGATTTGTCTTTAAATAGAAATTATTTACAACAAGGATGATCTCCCTGGTGGCTAGATCCTTGAATTATCCTATGACACCTTTCATAACTGAAATACGTAACTTCTAACAGAAAACTGACAGCTACCCTTTAAAGAAACCATCTCCTAATATGAATCTAACTCCTATTTATTACATTTCTCTACCCTATCTCTGAAACAATTACATTATGGTTACAAAATAAGTATCACATTCTCGAAAGACACATGACAGAGTTCATCACCACTTTACACATTTAAAACCCTCCTAGATATATGGAACATAACCCTGCTTTTTAGGAATGGATAGCCCTTATCTTCAACATTTTTTAACTGATGACCTGTCTTCATAACACTTCCTTCAAGTCATAAATGCATTATGATAAGCTCCCTTGACATGCTGGAGGAATCTAGCCAAAAACTGCTTTTAGGATGCTCAAAACCTCCAACAATTGCTTGCTACAAAAATAGGACAATTTCATAGCAAGTTTTGGTAGCATGGAAAAAGTGGCTTTTGCATCCATTTACTTTGCTCCTTTGTTGTTCCATGATGTTAATCAAGTCATGACAAATCACCAACATTAAACCCCCTCCTTGAATCATGGAAAAAATGAATTTAGAAGAAAAAAGGATGCTACAGGTTTTTTCGTAGCGTATTCATGGCTTTAAGCTTGAGGTACGCTATGAAACTGTGTAAAAAACCAAAAATTTCCCCTTTCAAAACTATCTTCAAAAACTAACCTCCAGCTGCAAAATATTGATTCTTTGCATGTAATGAACCATCTAAGGCATATTCAATCTCAACTTATTCCTCCTGTGGTGTTTCTTCCACAATAAAAATCAGTGGAGCTATAGGCTCTTCTACCACAGTCATTTTCAAACCTTTCTTTTCCAGCTCTTCATGAATCAGTTCCAATTGCTCTTGAAGGTCATTCACTTGGTCCTTCAATGTTCTATTCTTGGATTGCAAGTGCTGGTTTACCTTTTTGATGTGCGTGAATCTCTTCTTAGTGGCTGAGTCCACTTTATCAGCTTTTCTGTATTGTCCAAGGTCTTTGAGACACTTGTGACTTGATCTTCCCAGATCTTCCTCATTTGTTCAAACTAAACCATTTCAACTCTATGATTCTTTGCTACTTTCTTCAAGACTGATATCTCTTCACCTGCATCTTTCAACTGTTCCTTAAGGGTTTCAAATTTTGATTTTGCAGTGATTTTCTCTTTACCCTTATTTTGTTTGAAGACTAGCTCTTCTTTTGCAAGTGAGGAGAGGTCTATGATGCTTGGTGGTGGCTTAGTAGTTTCACTAACCTTCTGAGTTTCTTTGCCACTTTCCATGACCTTTCTAGCATACCTGGTCATTGTTTTTCTAGGTTGAAACATGAAACCAAAATCATCACCTGCAAACTCTAATTTTTTATATGTCTTGCCTTTATTTAGCTTTCTTCCTCCCTCTTCAACATATTCAACTTGGAAAATGGGAGTTTATTCAATATCAATTGCATGCAATATGTCCTCTAAGTTACCCTTAACCACTTTTTTGCTCCTCGTAGCTCTCTTGCTGCCATGATTTCTAACTGTTGGCTTCTGTTTTGTAGGTGTAGCTTTTGGTGTGTCAATATTCTGCAAGGCTCTGTCTCCATGCTCACCGGTTCTAACTACTCTACCACTGTTGGTGATGAAATATCTCTAGGTTTGGGAACTATTTTAGGAGTGACAACATCTTCTTCAAAACCACTCATGAACAGAAAGGATGTCCAATCTCTTCCTAATCTCTTCAACTCCTCTAACACTAACAACTTAATCAAACCATGGTGAAAGAGAGGAGTTTCATTTCCTTCTTTTTTAACTTGAACCTCTTTTGACATTTTAGTTAGAATTTTTTATAAATAAAAGCGAAAATCAAGAGGCCTCTTACCCACAAAATGAAAAAAAAGCGTAAGGTGGTAGGATTAGACCATATGAAACCTTCCTTCATAGGTAAAGTACTTATGAATGATCATCAACATCTTTGAATAGTTTTCCTCCATGCAACTTCTTGGGATAGCATTTGTGAGATCACTTTCACTATGCTCTGGTTTGATGAATTCTTTGCAGTCCTGCATGATGAATTTGATGCCTTTAAAAAATTGTTCCCCTCCTCTAGGGATTCCTATTGCTGCTGCAATGTTTTCTGGTGTTACTGTGAGGTTTAACATTCCCACCTTTGAAGTTGTCCCAGTAAAACTATTAGCAAAATATTTAGAAACCTGTAGATGACAACCCTACAGCCTTTGACAGAATTGCAAACAACCTATTCTTCTGAATACCTCCATGGTATTTTGGTATTCATTTAGAAAATTCATGTCCATGGGCTCATACCTGTGGCAATGACCACCTTTGTTGGTTTTCTTCCTTGCAGCCATGGTGGTTTTATATCTTCTTAGCCTCGCTTGATTAATGACACCTGCAACTTTTGAAAATGCCATAAACCTGCTTCGCTCGATGAAGCAACTCTCCAGAAATCAAATAACATGCAAAGTTCAAGTAGAGAATGAAAAAAAGACTAATTAGGCAACCTTTTATGGTTTGAATGACAACTCACGCCTTAATCATGACACATGCATGCTACAAACGGTAATGATGACCTCATACATGACTTTGTACTTTTGAAATAACCTTAACAGACTCGAATGACATCCATCCTAACTCCTCCAATTATAAACTGACACTTTGCATCAAGTTTGACAAGACAGACAGGTAAATAGTATTTTTTAGTGTAGCTAGTTCATTTTATGATAGTTTCGCTAGAAAACTATTAGGCAATTTCGTAGCGAAAACTACTATTTCACAGTATAAAACGTTACGAAAAGAGGTAAAACTGGCTTAAGTGTCCTTTTTGAAATTAAACGCTTGGAAAATGAAATTTTACACCTAATGATGACTGATGGGACATGACACGACCTAAATGGAGGTGTCCTTGAACCTTATGATAGGTTTAAACATGTAAAAAATAAAATTTTCCTATATCAATTTGGAAAAATACTTAAGGAGACCATATCTTTTCGAGGAGTGAACTCTATGACCATGTCAAGTAATGTTTCACATTTTATGAGTGATAAAAACAAAAGTCCCAAATTATTTTTGTCCAGGTCCATTCTTTAAAAATTTAAGCAATCATAAGAATACAAACTATTTGATCACTCAACGCCATCGACAAGGTGCATCGCTCGATGAGTACTTTGTTTTTATTTTTGTGAGAAGTGGGTATTTTTTTAATTATGGAATTTGCAGTTAACTTACTGGTGTATTTGCAGGTTGGAGAATTTCCATTTGTCTTATCAAGTGGAGACTGGATTAATGGAACGAATCCCTATTCGTAGCAACCTGGCTACCAACAAGTGGGTTCCTACTCTTGTAGATGATCTAGAAACGGTGAGGAGGGTTTTAGTTTATTAATGTTTGATTTTACTTAGTGAAGTGAGGTGCTATATAACTTTATAAGGGAGATCTGGTGTTCTAGTGCAAAAAATTGTGGTTGCACTTTCATTTTTTAAAGATATTCTTAATGATTAATATATCCCTAGTCTGAGATGGATTTGTGAAGTATCCCTGTTCTGAGACAGATTTATGAGATTAATAGAGCTCTGTTATGAGATTTTTAGATTCTGAGATCCTTGGTCTGAGAATTTATGAAATTAATAGATCCCTAGTTTGAGATAAATTGATTCATTAGTAGATCTGTGGTCTGAGATCTATTAATAAAAATCTCCTTGGTTGTGATTATTGATTGTATGGAATGGTTCTTGATGTGGCCCAGGTTATGCCTATTTCGTTGAAGCCTGTCCGAAGCATTTAAAGTTTGGGTGCAGATTCATTCATTAATTGACTGTATAATGCGATCCAAAGCTTATGAAGACGTGTGATGGTTTGTGTCACAGGCCAAGCAATGCATTGCAATTGTATATATTTCGGTGAATTTGGTAGATATGTGGCTTGGATTTAATAAAAAGTTATGTGAATATTTCTCGAGATTGTCTTGGATTTAGTGAAATGTACTTGGAGTTTTGATGTTTCATGATTCGTCATGTGATATGTTTTAATGTGTCTAAATTTATATTAGGTTTATTTGAGAAACATCTCGATCCAGATATTAACAAAATTTTCCCATGTATGAATTGAGTCGATTTTTTTTATCTGAATACCGGGACCAAAGCTTGGGAGCAGCGCAACATCACAAAATGTGAAATTGGTCTCAATCATTTTTTTTATATGTTTGTTTGTTGTTTTCGGTTTTCTGACATTTCACTATCGTCGGTATTCCGAAATTTCACCATCGTCAGTCTTGCGACGACATTTTCATCACGTCGGTCTTGTGACGAATTTATTGTCACGTCGGTCTTGCAACAAAATGTTGGTAACTTCGGTCTTGCGACAACCATATTATAACGTCCAAATTGTGACAAATATATAAATGTCGGTTGTTCATTGGAAGAGCAACGCTTATAACGTCAGTTATAGTGTTCGTTGGCATCAGAATTGCAACGCTTATAAACATCGAAATAACGACGAAGCGTGAAACGTCGAAAGAGCGACGACCAATTTTAAATGTTGGAATTGTGACACCACCAAAAAAATGTTGGAATTAGTGTCAATCTACTAATAGTTAAGTCAAGTGTAGGAATTCTGACTTTAGGAGAACCCACGTTTTTGCCCAACTCAAAGTGTTGCTCTTGGGACACCTATGTGTCGCAAGAGCGACATTTTGGCCATAAAAAATTGGGTCAAATGTGTTAGTGATCTGTTGACCAAACAACCCAATAAGGATCTTCCTCATATAGAAAGGCACACAAGTTGCTTGAATGGTAGCCCTGTAATCTGATTCTACTAAACTTAGTGCAACTTTTTGATCCGTGGTTGGCATTGATGTCAACCCAAGTAGCATCAGGGGCTACCCCAACCTTGCATGGGAATTTTGACTTGAAAAACTACTCTATTCCAAGTCAAGGATATTTTGTATGGTTTCTACTTATTGAAATATTTATGTTGATGTATGGCACACCACATAATTATTCACGGTTTGAGAGATATTCATGTTTGATGTTAGTAACCCCAGTTAGTGGGCTAAAACTCCATGGGTCAATAGTTAATATTTTTTTAAGCTCCTAAAATCCCTCCAATGTTCACTTGTTGAAGACCCTCTCAACCTAATAATTTATATAAATTGTGACCCTCATATCCTTCTCATGAAGGATTTCGCTACTTAAAACAGGTCATCGTGGCATTTTCGCAATAAATTTTTCTCTACGATGCTTCAAATGCTGAGAACAAAAACATTGAGCCAAAATCCTGATGAAGCTCATCTCTGAATTTTAGATATTGGTTCGCTATACTTTTGGAGATATGATCTGAGGAAGTTAGAGTTTTTGCAAGCTCCCAAATTTCATGTCAAACAGGTGACCTTGGGAAAATTTTCATAACTTTCTCTCTGAGAAAGAGAATGAGATGTAGTTTATTGGATATCATTTTCAAGACCAATGGTTTAAGTAGTGGCATGTAGAACTTTGCACAAGTTAACTCTACTAAACTAATCTATAATCAAGTCATCGTAGGAGATTGGGCATAACTATTTCAAGAAGAATATAATATGGATCAAACCTACGGGGTTGGAAAGAGGGTTCAAAGGGCTACCATATGACACAATTTCAGACCTTGGAGATCTAAAATTACATGCATACATCAAATTCAATATCGAGCTTCTATAAGGCAAGAAAAAATATGCATTCAAGGATCATTGCAGTAAGGACAACACATCAATAGTCAAGGGTAAGTTTACTATAACAAGGTATGTATGATTAGTGTTTGAATTTTAATTTGAATATCATCTCTAACATGTGTTTTTGCAAGACAGTGTAAGTATTTTTTATGTATGTTTGATTGGGTTTTGTTCATAAATGTTGAACATATTTACATTTGAATTTTGAATATTTCTCTAACATATGGTTTGTAGGACAATGTAAGTATTTATTTGTATATTGGTTTGGGTCTTGTTCATTAATGCATGTGAAGGGAGGAAGACACAATAGGACAACTCAGACACATACTAGAAGGACAATGAAATGCCAAAGTACCATTACTTGAAGCAAGCACAACAATACCTCAGTAGCTGCTAGTGTTCAAAGAAGCAGTGTCAAGTCAAGTATCAGGTCGTGTCAAAGGTTAGTATTGTAAAAATCATCATTGTAAAATTGTAAAAGATTCATTATTATAAAAGAGTCAATCTACCTATAGTTGAAGAAGAATTGTTGAGAGGTATAAGTGTCATTGTTGGATAATTTTATGGTTGGGTTGCAGGGCATAGTGTGATTGGGTGATTGGTCTAATTCAAGAAAATAATTGTGAATCATATTGTATCATGGATAATTGTCCCTGGTACGATAATCCACACTCTTGCCTTATTTCTAATCATTATAGGGTGGTAAGGAGGTGCTAGGTTGGTGCATGAAGTCACCTACAAGCTGGAGCTTGTGAACACTTCAGGTTGGTAGGTCGGTCTAGGATGTCGGGGCATCCATTCAGTTGACTACTGAAGAAAACAGGGCATCAGGGCATCCTTCCAATGGGAGCTGGATAAGAATGATTTTCTAGAATTATATAAAGTTTTACCTCTCATTGTAGTTGGGGATGAAGATTAAAGAAATTATTAGAAAATTGTTCGGTGGTTTTTGACCCGGAGGGGGTTTTCCACCTAAAATTTGTGTGCCTATTTTGTTCTAGTGTTTACTTTTGTTACTGGATAAAAATCAAGAATAATTGAAGATTAACTAATGCTCTGGAAATATTTAAAAGTGATAATTGATAAGAAATACTAATTCAACCTGCCCTCTCAGTATTTCCAACAATTGGAATCAAAGCTTGCTTCCTTCAATATAAGTCTAACAACTAGAAGGAGGTCATGGAGTATACTAAGAACATAGTTCCTCTGTTCAATGGAAATAACTACCCACTTTGGAGTGGAAGAATTCAAATTCATTTTCTGGCGCAAGGATAGAAGTATGGGAAATCATTGAAAAAGGCTTTACAGCGACCTAGGATGAACAAGGAAAGAAAATAATGGTATATGATAAAAAGGCTAAAGATCTCATTATCATTGGGCATATCGAATCTGTCTATCTTAAGGTACTAAGTTGCAAAACTGCTAAAGAAGTATGGGGTAAGCTTGAGAATATATATGCATGTGACTCAAACGTGAAAGAAGCAAAGCTTCAAATTTACATGGAAAATTTTGAGCAACTCAAAATGAAGGAAGATGAAAATATTGATGCATACTTACAGCGTTTTGATGAAATAAAAAATTCATTGGAATGCTTGGGAGAACTTTTCGCCACAAAAATTGTTGTCTGAAAGATCCTTAGAACCTTTCCAGCAAGATTCAAACCAATGTTATCTACCTCAAAATATAGTTTGAATCTAGCCAATCTCAGTAAAGGTGAATTTCATGGAGTGCTTACAGCAGATGAAATGAGGATTGAAGAATAGGATGACATATATCACCTAGAAACAACATTCACCGCATCCAAGAAAACTAGTAAGGACACACATACTCCGAAAGCAAAAACTTGTTGTTGTAACGAAGAAGAAAAGGAGAAGATGAAGAATAATTTTCAGATAAAGAATTTTCCTACTTCATGCGAAAAATGAGAATAGGTACGGGGAAATTCAAAGGTAAAATTCCATTGATATGTTTTTATTTTGGTGAGGTTGGGCATTTTGCAGCCAAGTGTCCTCACAAAAATGAGGCTGTTACAAAAGGAAACAAAGGTCCGAGGAAGTTTAACAAGCAAGGAAAGAATAAATGGTTTAAGAAGAGTTCCTTCCCCAAAGAAGATAGCTCCTCATCTGATGAAGGCAGTGATAACGAAGAAGAAATCAGTGGAAGAGTATTGTTTATTTCCAAGCATAATAAGCAAGAAGCATCTAACGAAGAAGGAGACAAAGAAGAAGAGATGATTGAGGTTGAATTTCAAAACAAAGTGATCAGGGTTATCAAAGAGCTCAAGGTCGAGAAGAAGCATGTCAACACTCTTGAATATGAATTAAAGATACAAAGGGAATAGGTCATAAATCTTAAAATCAAGGTTGAAGAATACAAACGAGTTGAAGAATCACTCAGGGAAGAATTAAAGGAAAGCAACAAGGAAAGAGAAGTGTTGGAAGCTGTAGTAGTTTCTCTTCAAAAGCAAGTAAAAAATGGAAAAACTCTTCAAAACTACACCAATAGCTCCAAGGCATTGGAAGAAATCATCAATAGTCAACGATCATATAGTCACAAGACTGGTCTTGGTTACAAAGAAAAATATGAAAGGGAGCCATGTCCTTCTATGACAACAAAAGAAGATGGATATGAAAAATATAACAAGTAGGTAGACCTTCCAGCCAACTCAAGAAATCAGGACTCACAAGAAGAACCATGGATGAAAAATCCTTGAAGAAGATTTCCTCCCATGTATCAACCTATCTTCTATGGTCATTGTTATTCATGTGGAAGGTTTGGACATAGAGCTATAGAATGTCGAACATATCTTTGGAATAAATATAGTGTCAGGAGATCTTTCATAAATGGATATTCTGGAACTCAGCAGAATATTAAAAGATTTGATCATTTGAGAGATGATGTCGAATGTTACAAATGTAAAAATTTTGGACACCTGGGTAAAGATTGCAGACTTCGAATTTCTTCAAAGGAATTCTTGCAAAATATGAATGAACAAATATGGAAAAAAAATACTGAAAAATGTGCTATCGCTCTCAAGGCTCAAAGAAACAGAAACATTTGGTATGTTTATAGTGGTTTCTCAACTCATATGACTAGAGATAGGAATAAGTTCATATCCTTGAAGGAAAATAAGGATGGAACAATGTCTTTTGGAAATGACGGTCTTAAAACATCATAGGAGTAGCTACAATCACACTTGGAAGCAATAATGCATTAGAGAAAGATGTGTTGTTGGTTGAAAATATGAATCAAAATCCGCTCAGTGTTGGACAAATGTGAGATCAAGGACACACAATGCTATTTAACTCTAAGAAATGTGAAATCAGGAAAGGAAAGTTCAGTAAAATTGTGGCTATAGCAAGCAGAGCTCCAAATGACATATATATTTTGGATGAGACATTTAAAGGGTGATTTTTTGTGAAAGAAGATGAATGCTGGTTATGGCACAAACGAATGGGACATATAAATTTTGACAATTTTGTTTGGATGAGCAAGAAGGAAGCAGTAAGAGAAATGCCTAAAATTGCAAAACCTACCAATACAATATGTGAATATTTTCGAGATGACAATGTAATATTCCAAAATTGGAACAACTACACTATTTGGAATATCTCAAGATATTACCAATGTGGAGATCAATAATACATCAACATGAGCTGGAAATAGCAGTGAATAACATCAATACCAAGAATTCCGGAAGATCCACATAACCATTACATTAGATTATAGCAGCAAAAATGTATACAAGATCTTTAGGAAATGATCTCTCAAGCTAGGCAATGCAGCCTCAATAAAACATATACATGACAAATGGAGAAATACTGCTACATGCAAGAAGCCTTGGCTATGACAACGCAGTCTATTATGGAGAACTGCTGCAAAATAATTTCAATACATGAATATAACAATATATAGCTAAAACATAGATGGGGGAGCAAGATCTCAACCCCTGGAGCAACAATACACAATCCTTAGAAGGATTGGCTGAAATATACACAAAATGGCAATTCTGCAGAAATGTCAGAGTAGAAGTGTAGCAGCTGCAACTTAGAAACTGGAAATGGATGAAATATCTAATTATGCTTCAAATGGTGGCTAAATCTAATCCAAAGTATCTCTCAGGTTAAAGGTTGATCCAATCCCTGAAGATCTCACCCTCCAATCTAGTGGAGCAAGTCCCCACTGCAATTTCTCTCAGAAATAACGCATTCTAGAGAAGGGACTGTGCTTTTGGTGAAGGGAAGTGCTTGGCCTGATGCCAATGATCTGTAATAAGCTCAGGAATATCCCTTAATACCCTCCCAGAGGAATAGAAGCTCCCTCCTCTGAAATATGAGCCAAGGATGTGGTGTTGTGGAGTCCCCCACTGCAACACCCTGCAACACAAAGTTATCCTACTTCAGGAATAATGCTTTGAATGAAGGAGGTGGATTTGGCCTTGAGCCAAGAAATGTGGAGAATGAAGAAAAATCCCTCAAGAGGCCTCTCAAGAAGGAGAAGGAATCCTAAATAGGAATTCCCTGGAAACTTTGCTAAACAACAAAAGAATGCACAATGTCTGAATAGACAATGAAATCAATAATCCAATTCATGAATAACAATGGTTGCCTTGCCCTCTTTTTAAACAAGTGAAAGCTCTCTATCCATGGGTCCCAATCATTAGGGTTTCCTCCTCCAAATATCCTCTTCCTCATTCACACTGCACTGTCTTCCAAAGTGATCCACTCCTCCTATGGCAGCGTTGTTGACTTGGTCAAACCTGACCTTGTCTTCATGAATTTTCTCCTTTTCACACTTGAGGGTGAAAAAGAAAGCTAATCTGATGATCCCTTTCACATTATGAGGGATTTTATTCATTTCTTCAATAAGAATGGGTCCCCTTACCCATTTATCAAGCTGCTAGGTGATAAAAAAAAAATTTAATATTCCATTCAGCTGTGTGCTAAAATGGAAATATTACAGCCCCTCCCCTCCGAAATGTTGCTTGTCCTCAACAAACTGCAAGGATAGAACTGGAAAATTTCCACCCAAGGCATGGATTCCGAAATGTGTTGAGGAACATCTTCCCCAAGTGGATCCTCCATCCCCCAAGCAATCATCCATACAAAATGAGTTACCTGCCAACATGGAAACTCCTGAAAATCACCTTCCACCTTTGGCTCCTGCAATATAGGTGGGCTGAAAATATGATCTTGGTAGAAAAAATAGCCTACCCCACGCTTTCCTCCTCTCCACTTAGGATAAGTGCAAATTATATGCTGATCTTGGGCTGCAATAATGTTTCCCTCAAGTGGCAAGATGAAGACTAGACCCCCAAGGATATCTTCCCCAACGTTATGAAACATGTTGTCCCAAATCATCTCATATGTGATGAGTTGGAAGTCGTCATCATATGACATCCAATCAATCATATGGCTCACCTCAAATGGAAATAATTGTTTTGCTATAGTGGCCACATATTCTCTCATGCTCCCATTAGAACATGCAATGCAAATAATGTGGGAGATCTCTCCCCCAAGGGACACATCCAACCAATGTTCCATTCCCCCAATCATGCTCCCAACAAATATAAAAACATCAGAAACATAAGGAATCATAATGAGAACCATGCTTGCTATCATGTGTAGCAAGGGAGAAGCACAATGGTCCCTCAATTGTAACCAATGCAGTTTGACCCTCAACTGAAAAAGAGTGTGGCAAAAAGGGTGGCTTCTCAACCACTTGCTTGCTATCCCATTCTCCTCTTATTTATGGAGAAAGTGAATGATGTATGGTGCAAGGTGAGCATGTCCTCCAAAATACATTTCCTCCCCAAGTCCTCCTAGGGAGTGGTCACCAATATTTCTCATGGCCTCAAGTAGACCATGGGGTCTAGAAAAAATAATGCTCCTCCTTGGAGCAACATCCTATACATGCATGGTTAAGGGATGCATATATACATTATACCAATCATTATGCAAATAAACAATAGACTTACCATAAGTCTTGCTCATACAAATGGATTGGCCCAAAAATGAGTCTCCTCTCATCCTCAAAGAGAAAAGAGGTGGTTGTGCTAACTCCTCCAAAGGGTTATGTATCTCCTCCATCTACACATGATCCATGCATCTCTCCACATGCTGATTATACAATATCATGCAAGGGAAATGATCTTGGGAATACTTCACCAACAAATGGGAGCTCCAACATGGATCTATCCTCCATAGTGATAATGCTGATGATTCCTCATGAAGGACATCTGTCATATGGTCATCTTCTTATTTGACATCTCCCATGCCAAAGATGCAAGTTGGAAGGATGCTATCCTTCCCCTGCTGCTTCTGCCATAATGCAGAGTCTGAAATGAGTGTGGGTAAAGATGATGTTGAGAGAATGCCTCTCTCGTCCTTGAGCCTACCAAATACTCTTAGTGCTGTAAAAATACCTCCCAAGGTCTCCACTCCTCTGAAATCACTAAATGGTGCCTCAAAATGTGAAGCATCTCCCATCCTTCGCTGATCTATTGGTCTCCTTGGTGAAATGTCTCCATGCAATGAGACATCACTATCAAGAGTAGACTGCATACATGAATGGAAAAATCTGCCCATGCTCTCACCGTGCAATCTAGTCTCCCTCCTAGGTGTAACAACCTCCAAAAATGAATAGGGATGTGTACTCCTCATCTCATGATGCTGGGTCTTCTCCCTACCTCCTCCTTGTGTCTCCATGGTTCCACACCTCCTCAACAATGGCACATGTAGAACATGAGTTGTGCCTTCATCTCCACACATGAGATCTTGGGGACTTCCTTGCAAGGATGCAAGAATCCCTCTACCTAGAGCAAGAGCTCCTCCCTCCTCTGCATGAGGCTCTAGATAATCTCTAGATGGCACAATGTTTTTGCCCTCAACTTCCTCAACATGAATGGGAAATCCTCCAATAATGTTGCTGCAAATATGGAATTTCTCCCAAGGTGGAAGTAATTCCTGGTCATCAAAGGCTAAGGAGTATCCCCTTTGCACCATGATAGTGCCATCTCCTACTCCTACAACATCATACAAGAAATGAGAGTAAATCTGCCCTTTCTCTCCAAATAATAACCCAAGCAACAAAAGTTTTTGTTGCTTCCTCATGCTCTCATCATACAAGACATGTGATGAAGACATAATGAATGATATGAATATTGCACCATCATTATGCATCCATACTCTTTGCTGCTCCATGATGCCAGCATCCTGCCACATCTTCTCCATCCTCATACCCTTGGAAAGAGTGTATTCCAAGTGATGGCCAAACTCCTTCAAGAATAACCAGCACAGCCAAGCCTCTTGCTGCCCGGTATCATAAATCTACAAGTAGCTCACCAGCTTCTTTCTCATCATCCACTCAAGAAATTGTGGATGTATCCTTCCATCCTTCATCTTGGTACTCCTCCCAAAGGGCTACCATCATCCCAAGTTAGATTCCTTCATTTCATGGGATCTTGAAATGCAATCTTCCAAAGGATCAATTTGACCCTATAAGGACCCAAATAGGTGGTAGGAAAAAACCTCCCATCATGATGTGCATGGCTCAAGAAATGTCCAACACAGTCATGAGAGATGTTATCCATCCGAAGATGTCCTCCATCTTCTATCTGCTCCTGTGAGAAGGGAAGAACCTCCTCAAACTATTGAAGAATCTTGCACTCCATGATGTGTGGGAGTGCACCTCCATTGAAATATCTCTGTGAGATCTCCTCCTCATGCATGGCCTTCCAAAACCCAAGAGGTCTTGGATCTGCTGCAAGTAGAAGTCTCTCTTTGAGTTGTGGCATGCTCATTGAGAGAGTGTCATCTAGAGAGGAGAAATATTTTCTTATCTCCAGATGTCTACTCCTTCTTTCTGCTCCTCTCATGGCTTCCTGAATGAAGCTGCCATTTGAATGCTCCCATGAGGAATGTTTCATCTCCTCTGCATCACTTCTCTTGTACATCGCAGTGCTATTTTGTTTCTCTAAGTCAACTGAATGCAATGATGTAGACCCATCCATAGTGTTTTCTGAAATGACAAGAGATGGATGTTCAAGCATACCTTGGTGAAATTTGGAAGCTTTTTGCAGTGCTGCAAGAGTTTCCTCATCATATGTGTTGGCTTCCCAAACTGTTGAAGATGAAGGTTGATCCTCCATGGTCTCAACAGTGCTGGTACATGCCTCATCAATTGGTGGTGAGGGCTCCTCCCTCCTTTTTCCAAATATTCTGATCATTATTTGAGAAAACTCAACAAGAGTTGAAACCCTTGCATGGCTTAGATGGCTGAACCACCAATTGTTTGCTTCACCTTCAAGGTGCAGCGCTGCAATTTCTATAGCCTCTTTGTCTACTATAGGATGTAGCAAGAAGAAAGCCTCTAGCTTCTTCACTCAAACCTCTGTTGCACATGTGAGTGATCCATCAAATGTGGACAATAGAAATCTATTTCCTCTCATCATCCCATGGTCGTGGGTCGTCTTCTTTCTTCCTTCTACTGAATAAATTATGGTAAAGCCAGAGTCTCTTGGAAGGCTCTAGGTTTAGCTTGGTATTCAGCAAGGTACTCACTTAGAATTTCTAATTCCAAGTGTTATTCATGATTTTGGTCTTCTTCTTTGTGAGAGTAGGAAGTGCATGGTCCTTCCTCTTCTCCTTCTTCAATCTTCTCGACCTCCTTGGAGGGGTCTCCTTTCGATCTGAAAATTGATGAGAGTAAACTCATCTTCTTCATCATCTTGATCTTCTTTGGTTGAGACTCACAGGCTGAGCCAGAGATCATGCTATGATACCACTGTAATATTCCGAAAGTGGAACAACTACACTATTTGGGAATATCTCAAGATATTACCAATGTAGAGATCAGTAATACATAAACATGAGCTGGAAATAGCAGTGAATAACATCAATACCAAGAATTCCAGAAGATCCACATAACCATTACATTAGATTATAGCAGCAACGATGTATACAAGATCTTGAGGAAATGATCTCTCAAGCGAGGCAATGCAGCCTCAATAAAACATATACATGACAAATGGAGAAATACTGCTACATGCAAGAAGCCCTGGCTATGACAGCGCAGTATATTATGGAGAACTACTGCAAAATAATGTCAATACATGAATATAAAAATATAGAGCTCAAACATAGAGGGGGAAGGAAGATATCAACCCTTGGAAACAACAATACACAATCCTTAGAAGGATTGGCTGAAATATACACAAAATGGAAATTCTGCAGAAATGTCGGAGTAGCAGTGTAGCAGCTGCAACTCAGAAAATGGAAATGGATGAAATAGCTGATTATCCTAAAAATGGTGGCTGAATATCATCCAAAGGATCTCTCAGGTGAAAGGCTGATCCAATCCTTGAAGATCTCACCCTCGAAAATAGTGGAGCAAGTCCCCACTACAATTGCACTCAGAAATAACGCAATCTAGAGAAGGGAATGCGCTATTGGTGAAGGGAAGTTCTTGGCCTGATGCCAATGATCTGTAATAAGCTCAGGAATCTCCCTCACTAACCTTCCAGAGGAATAGAAGCTCCCTCCTCTGAAATATGAGCCAAGGAAGTGGTGTTGTGGAGTCCCCCACTGCAACACCCTGTAACACAAAGTTATCCTACTTTAGGAATAACGCTGTGACTTAAGGAGGTGGCTTTGTCCTTCAGCCAAGAAATGTGGAGAATGAAGAAAAATCCCTCAAGAGGCCTCTCAAGAAGGAGAAGGAATCCTAAACAAGAATTCCCCGGAAACTTTTCTAAACAGCACAAGAATGCACAATGTCTAAATAGATAATGAAATCAATAATCCAATTCATGAATAATAATGGTTGCCTTGCCCTCCTTTTAGACAAGTGAAAGCTATATCTCCATGGGTCCCACTCATTAGGGTTTCCTCCTCCAAATATCCTCTTCCTCATTCACACTGCGCTGTCTTCCAAAGTGATCCACTCCTCCTATGGCAACGCTTTTGACTTGGTCAAACTTGACCTTGTCTTCATGCATTTTCCCCTTTTCACACACGAGGGTGAAAAATAAAGCTACTTTGATGATCCCTTTCACATTATGAGGGATTTTATTCATGTATTCAATAATAATGGGTTCCCTTACCCATTTATTAAGCTGTTAGGTGATAAAAAAAATTTAATATTCCATTTAGCTGTGTGCTAAAATGCGAATATTATAGACAAGCAGACAAAAGAAAACTTTGCATCACATATATTGGAATT
Source organism: Pinus albicaulis (assembly GCA_034641835.2). Taxonomy (NCBI): domain Eukaryota; kingdom Viridiplantae; phylum Streptophyta; class Pinopsida; order Pinales; family Pinaceae; genus Pinus; species Pinus albicaulis. Next base: position 1,975,758,173 of record CM076578.1, read on the forward strand.
AGTACATACTAATCTATGTGCTCCTATGAGAACAAAAGGTTTAGATGGAGATTTATATTGTTGATCAACGGTTGTCATTGATGTCAACCCAAGCAGCACCAGGAGCTAACCCAATATTGCATGGGAATTTTGACCTACCAAATTAAATATTCTGGGTCAATAATGCTTTTTATGGTTTCTATTTGTCAAGATGTTTCCATTGATATATGGCATGCCATGTAATTCTTCACGGTTTGAGAGATATTCATGTTTGAAGTTTGTAACCCTAGTTAGTGGGCTAAAACCCCATGGGGTTGGGGCATGGGTCATTGAAAAGTCATAATTAATATTTTTTATGCTCCTAAAATCCCTCCCACATTCACTTGTTGAAGCCCCTCTCAACTTAAGCATTCATATAAAATGTGATCTTCATTTCCTCCTTATGCAAGGGATTCGGCCATCTGAAACAGGTCATCGTGGAATTTGCGCTCTAACTTTTTTTCTACGAAGGTTCAAAAGCTGAAATTTTTATGAGGCGAAGCTGAAATCCTGGGGAAGCTGCAGTAAAAATTTAAGGTCAAGGTGCACAATATTTTTGGAGATATTATAGGTGGAAGTCAGGGTTTTTGCAGGGTCCTGAAATTCATCTCAAAGAAGTGACCTTGGTAAAATCGTCATAACTTTCTCTCTGAGTATCGGATTGCAATTCCATAAAAATTTGAAAATATCGCACAGTATGTAATTTTTTCTCTATCAATTTAAGAGCCAAAGAAAGAAACAGTGACACGTGGCATGTCGTACAAGTGTGCTCTACTAAAACAATCCATAATTAGGGCATTGTGAGAGATTGGGCATAACTCTTTATTGAAGAATCCAAATTGGGTCAGACCTATGGCATTGGAAACAAGACTCAGAGGAATACTATAGGACCAAAAATTAGATATTTAGGATTTGAAATAACAGAGATACACCAGATTCAATATCGAGCTCCTAGAAGGCAAGAAAAAGCTAGATCATGTGTTGTCAAGGGTTGCAAAAGACCAAACTTTCTATGGTAGCAAAGCAAATCAAGGTACAACAGAGGGTAGCATGAAAAGAGCAGCAACCAAGGTGCATAATAGCAGCAATAATTTCATCATATGAAGTCTTCAAGTGGGCAGTACTGCATACAATCATTGTAAAGGTATCATTGTATTTGGTCATTGTAAATACATTATTGTGCAAATTGTACTAATATCTATTTTCCAAGGGTTGAAGATGCAGTGTTGGGAGGTCTAGGATCATCATTAGGTGGTTGTTTCAAAGTTGGGGTTATGGTCTAGTATATCTTATTCTTCTACATCTTTCTATATCATTGTAAAGTGGACCATTTTCCCTGGCACATGAGTCCATTCTTCTTTTATTCTTCTATAGGGTGGTAGGGTGGTGCTAGGGTGAGTTGTAGCTCATTGGGTGTTGGGGCATCCATTCAGTTGACTACTGAATAATCTCAGGCATTGGAGCATCCATGCAGTGGGAGCTGGAGAAGAATGCTTTTCTAGATTCTAGGAAGTTGGAGCTTTATTTTCAATTGGAGTTGAATATTAAAGAATTATTAGAAAAGCATTAGGTCGTTTTTGTCTCGGAGTGGGTTTCCACCTTAAAAACTATGTGCATTTGTGTTCCTCTTGTTTTCTGCTATCATTGTACAAACACTGATAATAATTGAAGATTAACTAATGCTCTAATTGAAAGGAATAGTGATTCACCCCCCCCCCCCCCCTCTTAGTATTTCCAACAATTGGTATGAGAGCTTGGTTCCTTCAATAACAGTTTAACAGCTGGAAGGAGGTCATGGAGCATACCAAGAATGGTGTACCTCTATTCAATGAAAATAACTATGCACTCTGGAAAGGAAGAATGGAGGTCTATCTCTTGGCGCAAGGTTACGAAGTATGGGACACTGCTCAAAATGGATTTACATCAACCACGGGTGAACAACGTAAGAATAATTTGGTAAATGATGCAAAATCAAAGAATATTATTATCAGTGGACTTATTGAATCTGCTTATCATAAGGTGTTGGGTTGTAAAACTGCCAAAAATGTATGGGACAAGCTTGAGAATATATATGCAGGTGACTCAAATGTCAAAGAAGCAAAGCTTCAAATCTATAGAGAAAAATTTGAGCAACTTAGAATGAAAGAAGATTGAAACATTGCTGCATACTTCCAATACGTTGATGAAATAACCAATACTCTGGAACGATTGGGTGAGCCAGTTGACGAGAAGACTATTATACGGAAGATTCTTAGAAAATTACCAGGGAGATTCAACCCAAAGGCATTGGTCTTAGAATACAGTGCAAAAATGGAAAAACTTAGTAAGGAAGAATTACATGGAGTTCTCATAGCATATGAAATGAGACTTGATGAAGAAAAGGGTACTTCAAATATAGAAACTGTGTTCATTGCATCTAAGAAAACCAATAAGGACAAACAACCTTCAATTGAAATGACATACACCTGCAAGTGTGAAGAAAAGGGAGATGATGGAGAAGGTCTTTCAGATGAAGAATATGCTTACTTTACGAGAAAAATAAAACCTGGAAAGGGAAAATTCGAAGGTAAACTTCCATTGATATGTTTCGGTTGTGGTGAGGTTGGGCATTTTGTAGCAAAATGTCCGAACAAAAGTGATGGCAACTCAAAAGGAAAGAAAGGCTTTAAGAAATTCAACAAGCAAGGAAAAAAGAGAGGATCCAAAAGGAACTTTCTCTTTAAAGAAGATAGCTCATCATCCGATGAAGAAAGTGACAACAAAGAAGATGCCAATGAGAAAGTATTGTTTATGGCCAAGCACAATAAACAAGAAGTATCAAACAATGAATAATAAGGGTTGACCATAGAAGAATTTTATGAGGAGGCAATCAAACTTATAAAAGAGCTCAATGCTGAGAAGATCCATTCCAATACTCTTGAAGAACAAGTTAAAGGTCTCAAAATTGAGGTTGAAGAACACAAATGTATTGAAGAGTCACTTCAAAAGAAGTTGGAAGAAAGCAACCAAGAAAGGGAAGCATTAGAAGCTGAAGTAGTCTCACTGCGTAAGGAAGTGAAGAAGGGAAAAACTGTCCAAAAGTATGCCAACAGCTCAAGGGCATTAGAAGAACTCATCAACAATCAATGATCTTACAACGACATAACTGGCCTCGATTAAAAGGAGGAAGAAGTAGGACCTTCTACAAAAAAATACAATGAACCTTTGAGATATGACATACATAAAGACTTCATTGGACAAGATTTGCAAGCACATCCTTGGAAGACGATTCCTCGACGAATATTTTCATGCAGGTACCAACATATTTTTCATGGCTATTGTTATTCATGTGGAAAATTTGGTCCTAAATATGTAGAATGTTGCACGTACCCTAGGAACCAATACAATTCCAAGAGATTCTTCAAATATGAACCTCCCAGGGCTCAACGAAACATCAATAGATTTGAACATTTAAGAAATAATATGGAATGTTACAAATGTTAGAACTTTGGACACATAGCCAGAGACTGCAGACTTGAAAATCCTCTAGAAGAATCTTTGAAGCCACAGAATGAACTAACATGGAAGAAGAAGAAGACTGATAATTGTGCTCTCGCTCTCAAGGCTAAAAAAACTAAATATGTGTGGTATGTTGACAGCAGTTGCTCAACGCATATGACTGAAGAGAGAAAGAAATTTGTATCTCTGAAAGAGAAGAAGGATGGAACCATATCATTTGGAAATGATGGATCTTCAAATGTTATAGGATCAGGTACCGTCACTCTCAGAAGCAAAGATGTTATAGCCAAGAATGTTCTATTGGTCGAAAATATGAATCACAATCTGCTCAGTGTTGGACAAATGTGTGATCAAGGACACACAATGCTATTCAACTCCACAAAATGTGAAATCGGGAAAGGCGGGTATGGTAAAATTGTGGCTACAGCAATTCAAGCTCCAAACGACATATATGTTCTGGATGAAGCAACTAAAGCATGTCTACTAGCTAAAGAAGATGAAAGTTGGTTATGGCACAAACGAATGGTTCACATAAACTTTGACAATCTTGTCAGGATAAGAAAAACGGAAGCAGTACGAGAAATGCCGAAAATCTCAAAACCTTCCAACACACTATGTGAGGCATGTCGGCATGGCAAGCAGACAAAAGTCCAATTTAAAACAAAGGAACACTTTTCATCACATCCATTGGAATTGATACATACTGATCTATGTGGTCCTGTGAGAACAAAAGGCTTAGACGGAGAATTATATTTCATGTTAATGATAGATGACTATACTAGGATGACAGTTGTCAGTTTCCTAAAGAAAAAATCTGAAGCATTTGAGTGCTTTAAGATCTACAAGGAGTTGGTTGAAAATGAAACTGATTTGAAAATAAAGTGTTATAGATCAGATAATTGTGGAGAATTCACTTCCAAATTATTTCATCAATACTGTGATGAAAATGGAATAAAAAGGCAATTTTCAACAGCACGAACACCTCAGCAAAATGGAGTTGCTGAAAGAAAGAACAGAACCATACAGGAAATGGGTAGAACAATGTTGAAGGACTCAAAATTGGATGAAAAATTTTGGGTTCAAGCAATTGATATGGCAGTCTTCATTATCAATCGAAGTCTTCTCATAAATAATTGCAACAAGACTCCATATGAATTATGGAAAGGGAAACCAGCTAATGTAAAATATTTCAGAATCTTCAGAAGCAAATGTTATATCAAAAGAGAAGATCAAAATTTGGGTAAGTTTGAATCACGTGTTGATGAAGGTATCTTTGTTGGTTACTCACGCAAAAGAAAGGCCTATAAATGCTATAATCTAAGACGAAAACAGATAGTGGAGAGCATAAATGTTACATTTGACAAAGATGGTGTTCTAGCGAGTAATGATGAGGATCTAGAATATTTGAAACTTGAGACAAAGGTTGAAAAAGACACAGATAAAATTGTAGAACAAGAAGAAACTATCAATGAGGAAGAAGTAAACAATGATCATCAAGATATACCAAAACAACAACAAGAAGCTCCTCCAAGGAGAAAAAAAGAGTGGATTCAAAAGAACCATCCATGAAATCAAATCATTGGTGACATAAATGAAGGACGACAACTTCGTTCATCACAACAAGCTCACGTTGCTTTTCTAGCAACCTTTGAGCCTAGTTGTTTTGAGGAAGCCAGCCAGAATGAACATTGGGTAGCAGCTATGAATGAAAAATTGGATCAAATTGAGAAGAATAACACCTAGAAATTAGTTCCATGACCAAAATATAAAAATTTCATTGGGACTAAATGGGTGTTCAAGAACAAATTGAATGAAGATGGGCAGGTTACCAGAAACAAAGCAAGATTGGTTTGCAAAGGCTATGCACAAGTGGAAGGAATTGATTTCGAAGAAACATTTGCACCAGTTGCCAGAATGGAAGCCATCCAAATTTTTCTCGGCTATGCATGTTCAAGAAAAATCAAAGTCTACCAAATGGATGTTAAGTCAACATTTCTGAATGGAGAATTAGAAGAAGAAGTTTACATCGAACAACCTGAAGGTTTTCTACTATCACAAAAAGAAGACTATGTCTGCAGGTTAAAGAAGGCTCTATATGGTCTCAAGCAGGCTCCCAGAGCATGGTATGCTCATCTTGATGGATATATACGTCAACAAGGGTTCAAGAAAGGTACTGTTGATAGCAATATTTATGTACAAATAGATAAAGATAATTTAACAATCGTTGAGGTATATGTGGATGATATAATATTTGTTAGCAATGATGATAGACTAAGTAAGAAATTTTCTACAAAGATGCAAATTGAGTTTGAGATGTCTTTACTTGGTGAGCTGACATACTTCTTAGGGCTTCAAATATCTCAGCAAGAGAAAGGAATATTTATATGTCAAGCCAAGTACATCAAGGAAATGATCAACAAATTCAAAATGGAAGATTTCAACCCACTTCACTCCATATAATGGAAGTCAGTAAATTACATAGACAACTCATCTAAGGGATGTGGATCAAAGCATCCTGATTTACAGAACGCTGCACAAACATATAACCATAAATACAGAGATGCAGCGGAAACAACACTTCATTTCATTAATATCAAAGAACTAAAATTTTCTTACAGACAGAATGGAAATAAAACTAGCTAGGGCGCTGGTAGCTATCTCTGAGAAGATATGTGGTGGCTACAGGCCCCTGAACTGAGTTACAATGAGGCTCGAGGGCCTATTTATTATTTATAAACAATGGGAAATCCTAAACAGCCAAAACCCTAACCCTAGGAGATGAAGCGCCAAAACTATAGGCCTCGTTTGGGTAAATTGGTGTTTCAACTTCCCAGGGGCGTAACTTTGGCATACGATCTCCGTTTGACGCGCACTACACTGCTAGAAATATATATCTCAGAATACAAATTTGAACGAGCAACATCGGTCCATGGACCCATGTTTCTCTCTTTTTCCCAAAATGGCTAGGCCTCAAAACGGTCCTAAGTCGTGACCCGAAATCGCTAAAAATAGTAACTGTGCCGAAACTGAAAAACTGAAAGAGACAATGGTGGACCCCCAAGTGGAATAGGCAGGTGACCACCAATATCCACCTGGATCATTCCTCCCCCCTTAGGAAGCAATGGTCCCCATTGCGTTAATTTCCTCCATGAGATGAGGAAATTTCTGCTGAACTTGGTCCCTGGTGAACCACTTTCCTTGGTGCAGGAATTAGCCAACTTTGACAACCCGATATAGTTGGATCTTCTGTTGGCGAGTGTTCTTGATTTTCATGTCCATGATACAATCTATGGTGGCCTGTTCCATGCATTCTGGATTTAACTCTGTTGGTGTGAGTTGTTCTGCAATGTCCGAGGTGTCCAGTAGAGGTGGGAAGTAAGGAATGGTGGAATACTGAGCTTGAAGGCATTGTTCCCTACAGCCTTGGTGATGGTGTACAGCCCGTATTGGAGCGGGCGAAGATTGCGGTGGGGTCCAGTGAGGTGCTGCTTCTACAAATGTAGCCATACTTTGTCACCCACCTGGAAGTTGTGTGGCACCCGGTGTTGATCATGGCGTTGCTTGTACTTGGCATTGGCTCTGTCCAATATATCATGAACCTATTGGTGGATGTGTTGAATGCGCTCGATGAAGCTACTTGATTTGTCAACTTCAGACTAGACATGAACTGAATCGGCCTTAGCAGCTGCAAATGGCATGGCTACGTCAATGGGACATAGTGGCTGGAATCCCAAGCCCACCTGAAAGGGTCTATGGCTGATTGAACTATGGAGAGCCCGATTATAACTATGTTGTACATAGGGGAGGATCTCGGCCCATTTGCGTGGATTCTTTGAATTGTACATGCGCAAGATGTGTACAATCATTCTATTGACGACCTCTGTCTGGCCATCTGGTTGGGGATGGAAAGCTGTGGACTTGGTGAGCTTGGTATCCAACATTGACCAGAGGCTGGACCAAAATGTGCTGAGGAACCTGCTATCTCGATCTGGTATGATAGACTTTAGGATCCCAAAGTGCACCCACACTCGTTCAAAGAAGAGTTTAGCAGTGGCTTCTGCTGTGATATTCTTCTTGCAGGCTGCCATAATGGCCATCTTCGAGAATCTGTCGATGACCATGAAAACACAGTCATTTCCCTGCTTAGTAGAAGGCAAGCCCGATATGTAATCTATGGAGATGGATTCCCAAGGTCAACAAGGGGTAGGTAGAGGAGAATATAGGCCTTGATTCTTGATGGTTGGTCTGGCAATGGCATAAGCAGTGTAGGATCTGATGTGCTTCTCGACATCCTTTCGAAGGTTCGGCCAATAGAAATACTTCTTCAGGATTTCTACTGTTTTCTCGACCCCAAAATGCCCAGCGACTCGATTTTAGTGTGCTTCCCATATCATCTTGGCACGCTCACTTGAAGGAACACAAAGGTGTCCCATGTGACATAAAAGTTCATCTTGGAGGTGAAATTTTGGAACTTGCGTACCCCCCAAGAGTGCCTTGTAAGTGTGGCCAAATTCTGGGTCACTCTCATAGAGAAGCGGCCAATTAGAAGTCTCGTGCCCACAAGAGTTGAGAACAGTGGTGAGCGCCACGATCAGTGGTCGGCTGAGGCAGTCTACAACATGATTGGTGCTACCCTTCTTGTACTTGATGTTCAAATGAAACTGTTACAGATATGTGGACCACTTCTGATGGCGATCATTCTGCAACTTCCCTTGTGTCTGTATGAACTGCAGGGGTCGGTGGTATGTGTGGATGATTGTCTCCTTCCCCAAAATGTAATGTTTCCATTATCGACAAGCCTGCATAATGGAATACATTTCTTTGTCGTAAGTGGGATACTTGCAAATTGTGTTAGACAATGTCTCACTGTGATATGCCACTAGATGCCCCTGTTGAGTAAGAACTACCCCAATAGCATAGTCAGAGGCATATGTCTCGATTTCAAATGGTTGTTGCAAGTCTGGTAATGTGAGCACTGGGGCAGAACAGAGGCGATGTTTCAATTCTCAGGAACGCTCTGGCTGAGGTGTTCCCGACCAAAAGAATTGCTCCGCTCCTCACTTCCTGGTGACTTGACTCAAAAGGGCCAAGTGATATATGAGAGAATCCCAACACGAACCCTCCGTAGAAATTAGCAAGACCCGTAAAGCCGCTAAGCCTCCGTTTATAGTGGTCGGGGCTGGCCAATCCTAAATGACTTGGATCTTGGTTGGATCCACATGCACCCCCCTTTCATCAATAATGTATCCCAGATATTGAACCTGGGTCATGCCAAACGTGCACTTCTCCAGATTGGCACACAGCTTGTGTTGCCGCAGTGTTTGGAGGACTTGTCAGATGTGATGAAGGTGCTCTTCCCAAGTCCTGTTGAAGATCAGAATGTCATCCAAGTACACCACTACGAATGAGTTGGTGAATGGCCACAAGATGTCATCCATCATCCTCATGAAGGTTGCGGGAGCATTCATCAACCCAAAATGCATGACCAGCCATTCGAAAAGGCCTTCCTTGGCTTTGAAGGCAGTCTTCCACACATCAGAGGGTTCAATTGGTACCTAGTGATACCTAGACTTTAGGTCGATCTTGCTGAAATATTTTGCACCTTTGAGTTGGTCCAGAAGGTCATCAATCCGTGGGATTGGGTACCTATTCCGGACAATGATCTTGTTCAGCGCCCGATAGTCAATACAAAGTCTCCACGTCCCATCCTTCTTCTGTACCAACATGATCGGGCTCCCACAGGGCGATGAACTTGGTATGATGTGACCTTTCTTCAATAGCTCCTGAATCTGCCTCTTGATTTCATCATTCTCCAGAACAGAGCACCGATAGATCAGTCCATTAGGTATCGGCACACCTGGGGTCAGATGAATCGGGTGCTTGACCTGACAGTGCAGAGGAACCCCTATGGGTGAGGTGAATATGTCCCCATACTCCTCCACAACCTTATCCATTTTTTGTTGTTGTGCAGAGGAGCCCTGTCTGGAGGTTGTGGCCACAATCTTCTTCTTGCCCTGGGGGCAGATCATCATTAAAACGAATTTCATGGTTTGGGAAATGAGCTTACTGCATTGTTTTGCAGTAACCAAAGAGATAGCGGCAGGAGGTGGTACCTCTGGTATCCTGTACAACTTATTTCCCAAAGTAACAATAACAGCAAGAGGTCGAGACTCATACACAGCATGATGCTTCCACATGTATGGTTGTCCTAATAATACATCAGAAACATCAATAGGAAAACGTCAAATAATACCTCATCGAAGTGAAAGACCCGATGCTATAGGGAAGGCGACAACTGGCCGGGCGACGCGAGGAGATCTCGTCCTTGGTGAAGCCACTAGATGGTGTATGGATTTGGGTGAGATGTGGTCGGCAAGCCCAACCACTTCACGGCGTCTGCTAAGATGAGGTTCTTTTGGCTCCCATTTTCAACAATGAACTGTACTGGGGAGCCCTTTACCCACATCTAGGAGTGGAAGAGACATTCCTCCTCCTCTGGATCTTCCGATTCCTCCTTCTGAATCTTCGTAGTGGAAATAGTGGCATTGGGCTCCACATCAATAATCTATTTCCCTTTGTCATTCCCCTTGTCAGGTTTTGATTCAGAGTCAGAGCATGCATCGATTTCCGAAGCCTCATCTCGGCCACTAGCGGCCTTGGCCCAGGCACTCCCACGTGATTTTGAGTCCTAGTGTTAGGGAAGCGTTGTAGCCGCTACAACACCACCCAAAATTTTGGATATATTTAAAATTTCGGGTTCCCCCTCTGCTCGCCTAGGCGTTAAAGTCTTTTCACCTGACCTGTAGTCAACAACATCCCGCCGACCTATTCCCAACCCCTCACGAGTTGTCTCATCACCATGACTTGATGTTGTCACTGCAATCACGCCATATGTGGGAGGGATCATCTAGCGTACGCCCAAACATTCTTACCGTAGTCGCGCCATGTGTAATGAGATTGCCATGCATACGTTTGAATGGAAACCTTTTATGTATTGACGAGTAAAAGCCCTCCTGCTGTGGGTCATTAAGCATGTTGTTTGAATACTTCCCTTAGCTTGTTAGTTTCATGTGTTTTATCTGTGGTCATCATTATTGAAGAGTAATTATGATGTTGTAATATTCCATGCAGGTTGACCCCGCGGGTGACAAACTCCTCAGTCATGTCACGACATCAAGGGAAATAAAATTAAGCTCAACGACGAGGCCAAAGTTGCGGAACAAGGGAGGAGCAGGAGCAAACGATCAGTACTGATTAAAAGGGGGGATAGTGTGATACATGTTGATCAAAGAAAACCTTCTATGTCACTAATGCAAAAGCTTTCTTCACTAGTGCCCACCAGATGCTTTAAAGCGCTCCATTGGAAATGTCCAGATCCTGCATCATACCATCTCAATGTCGATGGGCGCACGCAAAGAAACATATTTCACCGCTCCGATGAGTCTAGTATAGCCCGGTGAACAAAGCAAACTCAGGAGATCTCCCGGAGGAATGAAAATATCATTCAAGGCGTTCTCGTGCCAAGTAGCAGTGCGAAAGCATACGTGTTTCTGTGGCAAGCCAACGACAGGGTTTTAAATATGTGGCGTGCCCTCTTGAACAACATTATGGATCTTAAACTACGTAGTGTGGAATTAATTATGTTGCAAGGAGTACCACTGGAGGCGATAAAGCGCCTTAAAACCCTACTCTCCTTTGCTCTTTCATATCCTTACAGTTGTCTATGTGGGACCATATGAGATGGAGAATGTCAGATTGAACCTAAAGGGTCCTGTTTAAATGCATACACCTTTTGTAGTTAGGTGCATTGATGCATATGCAAAGAGAGCCTCCAGAACCACAAGATAAAAAGGAGTTAATATTAAAGGGGAAATCCATGTGGTTAGATTAGCAGATTTCTGCTCTCGACCTTTCAAAACAAAAGTCTTCATATTATGAGGTGGTGGCCTTGGCATAGGGAATTGTCATCTATGTGCGCTAACAATCGGAGAAAAAACAATGGTAAATGTTTTATAATTAAAACTAAGGCGCAAATGTTTGATAGGAGGTGTTCGACTTATGATATAACATAAAGAAAGGTGATAACAAATGTGAACGTACAAATGTCATTGATCTAAATTGAGTTGCTATCAAATGTTTGAAGGGCCATTGACTCCTCCCACAAAGTCATTAGACGTCATAAATATGTCAAGAGTGGGAAGGGTTTTTGACATAATCAATTTTGTTTTCTTCTAGAGTTATAATTAAACTTCCCGAAAAGTCAATCGATTTGATTTGATGTATTCTGAAGCTGAGTTTTAACTTGTGCTAAAAGGTTTGGGTTCATCACGGCAGCGGATATGACAATGACTTTGATACGTTATAAAATTGGCGCAGACATGCACCGCCGCGTTACATGAAATTAAACGTTCGATGCCATGTGTTGGAACATGGCGCAGACACGTATGGGCACGTGGCATCGAGCCAAAGGTTCGATAGTGGACAATGTACGTGGAAAATATGGCGCAAAACTACATGCACACGTTGCATGGAGTCAAACCTCCGATGGCACGTTTTGATGTATGTTAAAACATAAGGTTTTCAATTCTTCAATTAAAATGGCGATAGGACTATGTGAAAACACGTTGCGTGGAGCCAACGTGCGAAGTCTGCATTGCAGGGATCCAACGTTCGAAGTCTGCATTAAAATAATGCCCACTACTACCAAATCTCTAATAAGAATACATTAGGAAACATCGATCGTTACGTCAAACCGTGAGTAATTCATGTGGAATTCTCGTTCAACGTGGCACAGAGTTGAAAAATGCGTGGTTGCGGTCCAACAACGGGGAAGTTAGCAGTGCGTGTTGGGACCTATCAATCCCACTAACTCCTTGACGTTGTAATGATAATGCCAGAGAGTATCACCAACCAGTTGCCAAGGTGGAGAAATCCGAAGCAATCTATGGCTTAATCGTTGCGGACGTGGCCTCGGTGAAATATCTGAATGGGGAGTTCCTCCTAAATATGGAGAATGAAGAGCTGAGTTCAAACTGCAAAGTACTTTCACTCCATTACTACTTTTCTTCCTCAGTTTCTTGATACACATGGCGGGTGACTTTTCAACCAAGGCATGAAGCGTAGCGCCTGAAAATCGGTAACCACGTAAAACCGCCAAGCAAAACATACAAGGAACGTTCGAGCGGCTCGAATGTTTTGTGTTGAAGTGTTAGTCCATGACAAAACTCGTGGAGCGAACGCACATGTATAACAGTTACAGTTTTACGTTCAAAGCATGGAGCCAAAGGTTCGAGGGCGGTTTTCAGATCATGTATAGTCAAAATCCGTGGGCAGGTATGTATGTGTGCGATCAACTCCACATCGGAAACATAGCGCAGAATGCCATGGAGACACTGCAAATTGGTGAAAGAGTCCCACGCCAGAGTTTTAATCATTGAAGCAAACACATATGGTATTCGCGTTTTATGATTGAGCAGGTCGCGGGGTCGCAGAAACAAAGCATTGCCCAGGGTTGCAACTCAGTCGGTTTGCGACCCAGTGACCCCTTCAAGTCGCATATTACTCAGGTCGCAGGGTCGCTGAATGGTCTGCTCATGAGGAACTGCGACCCAAGGAATTCTCCGACCTGCGACCCCATCAGGAAATGCAAATGCATGATCGTCCACATGTTCATTCACCGAAAAAGCTACTGATGTGCTGCATTATATGGACGGGTTGCCCAGTGCATGCTGCCATGCGCCAGCAGTGAGTATTCTGCTACACTGCTATTACATCCCGAACCCAAAGGAAAGTTTTATCGTCCGGTTCGACGACATCTCCGCAAAAGCTTTCAAACGCCCCTCTCTGAATATCTACGCAACGTTTCTTCTCCTCCACGCTTTGTCCGTGAGGCTTCCTGAGTCAACCGATCCAATTTGGACATGCGATATTCCACGACTTGCCTGTGAGGTATCATTCGTTACCTAGAAAGCTACAGATTGTCAAGGCAAGCACTTGCAAGCTCAGAAAACCGTTCGTTGAAAGCCCAAATGCCTCTCAGGCCGTTGTGTTCCTACCCCTTATTACTTTTTCTTGTGAGATTATTTACCGGGTTGTCTCATATCTGCGTTTCAAGCGATGTCATCATTGGAGTAAGCAGAGGAGACGTGGTCCAGTATTCGACAGATTGGTCCAGCGAGGAGTATGCAATAATGGCTCATAACAGTATATGGCAGCTCAAGGAACTTGTAGTAAGGTATTGCGACTGGGGAGGGAGCTGTCGTGGAATAAGAGAGTTCATCCAGTCTCATCTACCGTCGCTCCGAATGAACAACCCTCAGTTAGAGGTGGTTACTGAAATGATGCGTGGGGAGCATCCACATTTGAGAGGATATTATAGGTGCTCAACAGTGCGAATGGTTAATTCTAGAAATATGGACGCCGAAGATATTTTGCTACAGGCAATGAGACTCCGAAATGCCTTGGGATTAAAAGTGACCAAATTGAAAAATCGACATCTGATGAAGGCTTGAGAGCAGAGCTGCGTTTAAACGTGAAGCCAGGCCTCATAAACAGATCTACGATGGCAACGTAAAAGTGGACGAGAATGCAAAAGGTTCAGGTCTAGTTCCATTTGACTTTTGGCTATGTTTGCGAGGGATCAAACAATGGTTTGCTGGAGAATGCAAGGAAGACTGCCGAAGTTTATCATCTCATCCTCTGATTGAGAAACGATATTATGCTGGTTTTCTTGGCCACCCAGGGGTCTTAATTTATTGATTCTTCGCTCTTGCAAATTAATTAAATGCCTTTAACATTGTTATTTTTTCAATCATGGAGATAGGTGACCTACGTTATTTTATTGTAGGAAGAACCTTTCAGTCCGCATAACGAGCCAGAGTCTGCCTCAGCAAACAAGGGACCTTCTCAAAACAAGTCGCAGAGGTCGCCAGGTCGCTAAGTCGCACTCCCTGTCAAAAGCCCGACGGTGCGACCTAGCGACCCAGCGACTAGGTCGCAGGTCACACATTTGCTTAGGTCGCAGGTCGCAGATCCATGCGGGTCACAGGTCGCACATCTACCCAGGTCGCGAGGTCGCAAATCTAACAAGGTCGCGAGGTCGCAAACCCAAAGAGGTCGCAGGTCGCAAATCTACCTAGGTCGCAAGTTGCAGATCTGATGAGGTCGCAGGTTGCACATTACCCCGGGTCGCAAGTCCCAGAGGTCGCTAGGTTGCTAAGTCGCACCCCTTGGTAAATGCTTGACAGCGCGACCCAGCGACCCAGCGACTAGGTCGCAGGGCACAGAAAATACTGGGTCGCGAGGAAGCCCAACCATCGGGAAGCTGAAAAGTCAGGGACCCCAAAGGGCAAGCCTTGCCCTATAAATACTTCCTTCGGAAACTAACCAAGGGCTTTTCTTTTTTGGAAACTCAAGAGCTACATGCAATTGTATTGAAATATTCTACACTTGAGCACATGAATATAGAATCTTGTTAAAACACCCTATGGTTATGATGTGTTTTGTTGTGCGAACACTGTGTGTATTCTTTGTACAGTTTCAGAACATCCTATGGTTAATGAAGCTGCACTCTTTATGTCATCATTCATGTGTCATGGCTACCTGTGTTGTATCAATGATGTTCATTTTATCATCTGTTCTATTAATGAATGTTAATGAACTATTTTGTTAGCATCTCGTTCTATCTTTCAGGAAGTAAAGGGTTATCTTATCATAAAGAACTATTTCTTTTGTGATCAGACTACCGCATAAGCGTTACCCCCCAAAAGATGTGTTGCTAATGACATCTCTTGAGGTGTATGTTCTTTATCTATAATCTTGCTACGCATAGTGTTTGATTCGGGTTTAGTACATCAATCCTGTATTCTATATCATGTGAGTAAGTGTACGTCCGCAGGTTCAAACAGGTTCTTTTGAGACCGAAGGGAAGTCGTCTTAAGCGGTAGCCGGACCCACACCCCGGACGAGATCCCTATTCCAAACGGTTCAAGGTCTAATTGGGACTTTCTACCGGGGAGATCCCCTACTGTTGTCCAGACAAATTTTCCCGTCAACAGGAACTCACACCACTTTCCCTTGTCCTTCTTTGGCTTTGCAGTGCTGTTATTTTCTTGTGGCTTCGATGAGTTGTCTTTAGACGCCATGCCTTGGCTCTGTCCTTTGTTCTACAGTTTGGAAGCACCTTTCCCTTGATTTTGATTCTTAGATCGAAAGTCTCGCTTCTTCTGCTTGAATTTCTGCTCAATCTTGGCAACATACCGGTATGCCGTACCAAGCAAGGAGATGTCGAGGAACTCCATTTCCTCCTGAATGTATCTGTGTAGATAGCTGTGATACTTTAGAACCAGATGTTTCTCTGAATCTTTGATACCCAAATTTGTGCACAAGGTATGTAAAAAATTCGTCAGCTCATGCACATCTTGATCCCTTTGTTGTCGCAACGTGGTCCATTGTATGTACTTGTCCTCATAGCTCCCCACGGGATAGTACTGTTCCTTGACGGCGTCTCGGAAAGAATTCCAAGTTGGTACGGCTGAGAACAAAGAGGGTTATGTCTGGTCCTTGTTTTCACAGTAGGTTTCCCACCAGTCCTTAACATGGGGGGTAGCTTTAAGGAGTGCAAAGATAATCCTCTCCCGGTCTGAAAAGTCATGAACCGAGAAATATCCTTCTAAAAAATTCAACCATCTATCTATGGCATCTGCGTCTATTTGATCCTCAAATATGGGAATGTCAAAATT
Source organism: Pinus albicaulis (assembly GCA_034641835.2). Lineage (NCBI taxonomy): Eukaryota > Viridiplantae > Streptophyta > Pinopsida > Pinales > Pinaceae > Pinus > Pinus albicaulis. The sequence goes on from CM076578.1 coordinate 1,975,774,429, forward strand.
TACTTGTACCTTAAAAGGAGTCGCGCCTCCATAGTGGCTGTTGGATGCAGATGCGCCGTCGGTGGGTAGCCGTTGAAGGATCTGAGCAAAGTTGTCCATCATCGCGTTCCTTTGTTTTTCGAGGGCCTCCTTGAGCAATATTTTGATAAGATATCCTACTCCCTCATCTTTCTTTTCGTCCCCCATGGGCATCCGTCGAGGTTTTCGAGGCTGACCTTGCAAAGGTTCCACCAGATCGAGCCCTAGCTCCTTATACCCCGACCTCGTTGGGGACATGCAAAGAAGGATCGAGAAAAAGAAGACCGCTCTGATACCACTGATCCGGATTTATGCAGGAACGCAATAGAATAAACATATAAACATAAATACAGAGATGCAGCGGAAATAACACTTCATTTCATTAATATCAAAGAACTGAAATTTGCTTACAGACAGAATGGAAATAAAACTAGCTAGGGCGCTGGTAGCTATCTCTGAGAAGAGATGTGGCGGCTACAGGCCTCTGAATTGAGTTACAATGAGGCTCGAGGGCCTATTTATTATTTAGAAACAATGGGAAATCCTAAAAAGCCAAAACCCTAACCCTAGGAGATGAAGCGCCAAAACTATGGGCCCCGTTTGGGTAAATTGGTGTTTCAACTTCCCAGGGGCGTAACTTTGGCATACGATCTCCGTTTGACGCATACCATACCTCGTTCGAAATATCTATCCGAGGAATACAAATTTGGAACGAGTAACATCGGTCCATGGACCCATGTTCCTCTCCATTTTCCCAAAAAAACGTCATTTAGGGCCTCAAAACGGCTCCGGAAGTTCAGGACCCGAAAAACTGCTAAAAATAGTAAACTGTGCCAAAACTAAAAAACTGAAAGAGACAATGGTGGAGCCCCAAGTGGAATAGGCGGGTGACCACCAATATCCACCTGGATCACAGAGGTTGTACAAATATATGATTGGTATTCTTCTATATGTAACAACCTCTTCGCCAGATGTTATGCAAGTAGTTGGACAAGTAGCAAGATTCCAAGCAACACCAAAACAATCACATATTATTGCCATCAAAAGAATTCCTCGATATCTAAAGGGCACAGAGGAATATGGCTTGTGGTATCCTAAGGGTAACAATCTCATTATTCAAGCCTTTACATATGTAGATTAGGCAGGAAGCACTGATGATCGTAAGAGTACTAGTGGAGCAGCATTCTATCTAGGTGGTTGTATTGTATCATGGTTGATCAAAAAGCAAACTTCAATCTCGTCATCTACAGCGGAAGCAGAATACATTGCAGCGGCATCTTGTTGTACTCAAGTCCTTTGGATGAAACAAACTTTGCAAGATCTTCAAGTACAATTCAGTGAGCCTATTCCCATATTCTGTGACAACACTAGTGCCATCAGCATCTCCAAGAATCCTATCATGCATTAAAAAAAAAAACACATTCCGATCAAATATCATTTTGTTAGAGAACAAGTCACTGAAAATAATATCAAACTTGAGTACGTTTGTACAAAAGAACAAATTGCTGATATTTTCACTAAACCTTTACCTCGTGAAGAATTTGAATATCTTCGTCAAAATCTTGGGATACTCCCAAGTTCTCATTAGATTACAGGTCTGTAGGACGGTTGTGTGTCAGGGGGAGTGGAAGTGTGTATAGGTCTATAGGACGGTTGTGTGTCAGCGGGAGTGGAAGTGTGTACAGGTCTGCAGGATGGTTGTGTTTCAGGGGGAGTTACCCTTTGCCATTGATTTCAAAGGGGGAGAGAATGTTGTAGGAAGAGGTGTCATGATCGCAGGGGGAGTACTTGTGTTGCCATCAATGCCAAAGGGGGAGATTGTTGATCAACGGTTTTCATTGATGTCAACCCAAACAGCACCAAGAGCTAACCCAATATTGCATGGGAATTTTGACCTACCAAATTAATATATTCTGGGCCAATAATGCTTTTTATGGTTTCTACTTGTCGATATGTTTCCATTGATATATGGCACACCATGTAATTCTTCACGATTTGAGAGATATTCATGTTTGAAGTTTGTAACCCCAATTAGTGGGCTAAAATCCCATTGGGTTGAGGCATGGGTCATTGAAAAGTCATAATTAATATTTTTTTATGCTCCTAAAATCCCTCCCACGGTCACTTGTTGAAGCCCCTCTCAACTTAAGCATTCATATAAATTGTAATCTTCATTTCCTCCTTATTTAAGGGATTCAGCCATCTGAAATAGGTCATTGTGGAATTTTCGCTCTAAGTTTTTTTCTACGAAGGTTCATAAACTAAAATTTTTATGAGGCGAAGCTGAAATCCTGAGGAAGTTGCAGTAAAAATTTTAGATCAAGGTGTGCAATGTTTTTGGAGATATTATCTGTGGAAGTCAGGGTTTTTGCAGGGTCCTGAAATTCATCTCAAAGAAGTGACCTTGGTAAAATCGTCATAACTCTCTCTCTGAGTATCAGATTTGAATTTTGTAAAAAGTGGAAAATAGTGCACAGTCTTTAATTTTAACTCTATCAATTTCAAAGCCAAATAAAGAAACAGGGATACGTGGCATGTCGTACAAGTGCGCTCTGCTGAAACAGTCCATAATTAGGGCATTGTGAGAGATTGAGCATAACTCTTTCTTGAAGAATCCAAATTGGGTCAGACCTATGGCATTGGAAAGAAGACTTAGAGGACTACTATAGAACCGAAAATCAGATATTTAGGATCTGAAATAACATAAATACACCAGCTTCAATATCGAGCTCCTAGAAGGCAAGAAAAAGCTAGATCATGTGTTGTTAAGGGTTGCAAAGGATCAGACTTTCTACGGCAGCAAAGCAAAGAAAGGTGCAGCAGAGGGTAGCATGAAAAGAGTAGCAAACAAGGTGCATAATAGCAACAAGAAGTTCATCATATGAAGTCTTCAAGTGGGCAGCACTGCATACAATCATTGTAAAGGTATCATTGTATTTAGTCATTGTAAATACATTATTCTACAAATTGTACTAGTATCTATCTGCCAAGGGTTGAAGAGGTAGTGTTGGGAGGTCTAGGATCATCATTAGGTGGTTGTGTCAAAGTTGGGGTTATGGTCTAGTATATCTTCTTCTTCTACATCTTTCTATATCATTATAAAGTGGACCATTTTCCCTGGTATGGGAGTCCATTCTGCTTTTATTCTTCTATAGGGTGGTAGGGTGGTGCTAGGGTGAGTTGTAGCTCGTTCGGTGTTGGGGCATCCATTCAGTTGACTACTGAAGAATCTCGGGCATTGGAGCATCCATCCAGTGGGAGCTGGAAAAGAATTATTTTCTAGAATCTAGGAAGTTGGAGCTTTATTTTCAATTGGAGTTGAATATTAAAGAATTATTAGAAAACCATTAGGTGGTTTTTGTCCCGGAGTGGGTTTCCACCTTAAAAACTGTGTGCATTTTTGTTCCTCTTGTTTTCTGCTATCAATGTACAAACACTGATAATAATTGAAGATTAAATAGTGCTCTAATTGAAATGAATACTAATTCACCCCCCCCCCCCTCTCAGTATTTCCAACATATATTTTATGCTAATGATATATGATTACACCAGAATGACAGTCGTCAGCTTCTTAATGAAAAATATTGAGGCATTCGAGTTTTTAGAATCTAGATGGAATTGGTTGAAAATGAAACTAATTTGAAGATCAAATGCCTAAGATCAGATAATGGTAGAGAATTCACTTCCAAGGTATTTCAATAGTACTCTGATGAAAATTGAATAAAAAGGAAATTCTCAACATCAAGAACACTGCAACAAAATGGAGTTGTTGAAAGAAAAAATAGAAATGTACAGGAAATGGCCGTAACAATGTTAAATGACTCAAAATTAGATGATAAATTCTGGGTTAAAGCAATTGATACAGTTGTATTCAGTATAAAGAGAGGTTTGCTAAGGAGCAATTGTAACATGTCTCCAGATGAATTATGGAGAGGAAGTCTGACTAACATCAAATACTTCAAAATATTTGGAAGCAAATGCTACATCAAAAGAGAAGATAAAAAATTGGGCAAGTTCAATTCCCTTGTCGATGAAGGTATTTTCTTTGGTTATTCACACAAAAGGAAGGCTTATAGAGGCTACAAAATGAGGCAAAAACAAATAATGGAAAGAATAAATGTTACTTTTGATTAAGATTTTTTTGCAAAGGATGACAATGAGAATTTCCCTTCAAGAAAATCTGAGGGATCTGAGGGAGAATTTGTGAGGGATGAAGAAGAAGCTCCAAAACAAGACCAATAAAATAAGGAAACAAAATTCAACCAAGAGGAAATAAGAAATGATCAGCACGATGTACAAGAAAATTCTCCAAAATCTTTAAAATAATGGTGTCAAAATAATCGTTCGTCAAATCAAATCATCGACAGCATAAATGAAGGAATTGGAACCAAAAGAAGTCGACAACTTCTTTCATCACAACAGGCCAACCTTTATTTTTTAGCAACTTTTGAGCCTAGAAATTTTGAGGAAACTAGTCAAGATGAACACTAGGTAGTAGCTATGAATGAAGAACATGATCAAATTGAGAAGAATGATCCTTGGGAATTGGTTCCACGACCAAAGGATAAAAATTTTATTGGAACTAAATGGGTCTTCAGAAACAAATTGAATGAGGATGGACAGGTTACCAGGAATAAGGAAAGATTAGTCTACAAAGGATATGCACAAGTTGAGGGAATATATTTTGAAGAAACATTTGCTCCCTTTTCTAGAATGGAAGTTATCATAATGTTTCTCACTTATGCATGCTCGATAAAAATCAAGGTCTACCAAATGGATATTAAGTCAGCCTTTCCAAATGGTGAATTGGAAGAAGAATTTTACATTGAACAACCCGAAGGTTTTCCACTCTCTGAAAAGGAAGACTATGTCTGCAGATTAAAGAAGGCACTATATGGTCTCAAGAAAGCTCCTAGAGTTTGGTATGCGCGTCTTAATGGATATCTACATAAAAAGGGATTCAAGAAAGGAAGACTAACAAAAATCTCTATGTGAAAGTGGATCAAGATAACCTAACAATTATCGAGGTATATGTAGACGATATAATTTTTAGAAGCAATGATCACAGATTAAGTAAAACCTTTGCCACAAAGATGAAGAGTGAGTTTGAAATGTATCTACTTGGCAAGTTGACATAATTTTAGTGATTTAGATATCTGAGCGGGATAAAGGAGTATTTATATATCAAACCAAGTACATCAAGGAAATGCTCAAGAAATTCAAGATGGAAGATTGCAAGTTAAGTTTATATGATTCGTCAAAGGATGTGGACTAGAGGTTGTATAGATCTATGATTGGCAGTATTCTATATGTGACATCTTCTCGGCAAGACGTAATGCAGGCAGCTGGACAAGTAGCAAGATTCCAAGCATAACCAAAAAAATCTCATACTATTTTCGTTAAAAGAACTCTCCAATATCTTAAGGGCACAACAAAATATGGTTTATGGTATCCCGAAGAAAACAATCTAGTTATCCAAGATTATATAGATGCAGATTGGGCAGGAAGCATTGATGATCGAAAGAGTACTAGTGGAGTAGTATTCTATCTACGTAGTTTCCTTGTTTCATGGTTAAGTAAAAAGTAGTCTTCAATCTCGTTATCCACAATAGAAGCAGAATATATCACAACAGAAGCTTGTTGTACTCAAGTTCTCTGGATGAAGAAAACTTTAAAAGATCTTCAAGTCAAGTTTGATGAGCCTATTCCCATCTTTTGCGATAACACCAATGCCATTAGTATCTCCAAGAATCCTGTCATGCATTCCAAAACAAAGCACATTCCGATAAAATATCATTTTGTTAGAGAGAAGGTCACCGAAAAGAATATAAAGCTTGAATATGTTGGCACAAAGGAAAAAATTGCTGATATCTTTACCAAACCATTACCTCGTCAATCACTTGAGTATATTCGTCTAAATCTTTGGATTCTCCCAATTTCTTATTAGACTCTTTCTCTTATCTAACTAAGTAAAAAAAGGGGGAGTTAAGGTGTGTACAGGTCTACCAGATGACATTTGTCAAGGTGAGTTACCCTTTTCCATTGATGACAAATGGGTAGAGAATGTTATAGTAAGAGGTGTCATGATCGCAGGGGTAGTACTTGTGTTTCCATCAATTCCAAAGGGGGAGATTTTTGATCAATGGTTGTCATTCATGTCAACCCAAGCAGCACCATAGGCTACCCCAATATTGCATGGGAATTTTGAATTGAAAAATTACTCTATTACAAGTCAAGGATATTTTGGATGGTTTCTACTTATCAAGATGTTTCCATTGATATATGGCACACCACATAATTATTCACGGTTTGAGATATATTCATGTTTGAAGTTAGTAACCCCAGTTAGTGGGCTAAAACCCCACGGGGTTGTGCAATGACACTAATAATTGGTTGTGGTCATTGAAAAATAAATAATTAATAATTTTTTAAGCTCCTAAAATCCCTCCAATGTTCACTTGTTAAAGGCCCTCTCAACCTAAGAATTTATATAAATTGTGACCCTCATATCCTCCCCGTGTAAGGATTTTGCTACTTAAAATAGGTCATCATGGCATTTTCGCTATAACTTGTGTTCTAAAAATCTTCAGATTCTGAAAAACAAAACCATTTGATCTAAAATGCTAATTGAGTGTCCAAATTTCAAATATTCGTTCACTACATTTTCAAAGATATGATCTGAGGAAGTTAGGGTTTTTGCAGGGTCCTGAATTTCATGTCAAACAGGACACCTTGGGAAAATCTTTATAAATTTCTCTTTGTGAATTGGATTCAAATTTTGTAAAAAGTGACAGAAAGAAGACGGGCTATAGTTTGTTGGATATCATTTTCAAGACAAAAGGTTGAAACATTGACACGTGGGACTTCGTACAAGTTCACTCTATTGAACCAGTCCATAATTAGGTCATCATAGGATATTGTTCATAACTATTCCTTGAAGAATCCAATATTTATTAGACCTACGGGGTTGGAAAGATAATTCAAAGGGCTACCAGAGGATGAAAATTCAGACCTTGGAGATTTGAAATGACATATATACAACATATTCAATATTGAGATTCTGGAAGGCAAGAAAAAATATGCATTCAAGAATCACTGTAGTAAGGACAACACATCAACAGTCAAGGGTAAGTCTGCTACAACAAGGTATGTATTATTAGTGTTTGAATTTTAATTTGATTATCATCTTTGACATGTGTTTTTGCAGGATAGTGTGAGTATTTTTTATCTATTTTTTATTTGGTTTTGTTCATAAATGTCAAAGTACCATTACTTGAAGCAAGCACAACAATACCTAAGAAACTGCTAGTGTTCAAAGAAGCAGTATCCAGTCGAGTATCGGGTCATGTCAAAAGTCAATATTGTAAAACTAATCATTGTAAAATTGTAAAAGAGTCATTATTGTAAAAGAGTCAATATTCCTAGAGTTGGAGAGGCATTGTTGGGAAGTATACGTGTCATTGTTGGATAATGTTATGGTTGGGTTGCAGGTCATAATGTGATTGAGTGATTGATATAATTCAAGAAAATCATTGTGAATAATATTTTATCATGGATCATTGTCCCTGGTACGAGAGTCCACACTATTGTATTATTTATTATCATTATAGGGTGGAAGGGAGGTGCTAGTTTGGTGCATGAAGTCACGTACAGGCTAGAGCCTGTGAACACTTCAGGGTCGTAGGCCGGTCTAGGATGTCGGGGAATCCATTCAGTTGAATACTAAAGAAACCAGGGCACTGGGGTGCCCTTCCAGTGGGAGATGGAGAAGAATTATTTTCTAGAATTCTATGAAGTTGTACCTCTCATTTTAGTTGGGACTGAATATTAAAGAATTTATTAGAAAAGTGTTCGGTGGTTTTGACCTAGAGGGGGTTTCCCACCTAAAATTTGCGTGCCTATTGTGTTCTATTGTTTACTATTGTTACCGAATAAACATTAAGAATAATCAAAGATTCACTAATGCTTTGAAAATATTTAAAAGCACTAATTGATAAGAAATACTAATTCACACCCCCCCTCAGTATTTTCAATGCAACTGATATCTGCTTCCCGCTGTACTAGGAAATTGTTGTTGACCCAATACTGAATATGCCCTCTGATGTGATCTTCTTTTCGGATGGAATCCTTTCCCAATCTGCATCTGTGAAGCCTTAAAGCTTCACTCTCTCTATCCTCTTGTACCAAAGACCAAATTTAGTGGTGCCTTTGAGGTATCTCAACACATGTTTGGATGCCTTCTGATAGATCTTCGCTGGCTTAACCATTGCTTGACTATGCTAGCTAACTGCATAACACATGTTTGGTCATGTATTCACAAAGTACATGAGTGAATCCATAATTTTCCTCTAAATAGTAGCTTTTACCACTCTCCTGAAGTAGCATCTTCATTCCTCCAATTCCCTGCTAGAGGAGCCTCCATGGGTTTGCTACTCTCCATGTGAAACTTCTTCATTATCGCGTTGGCATACTTTCCCTGAGAGACAAATAGTTTCCCATCTCATTGCCAAATTTCCAGACCAAGGAAATAGTGAAATACCCCCATGTCTTTCATCTCAAATTCTCTTTTCAAATCTTATTTGCAATATTTTATCAACTTCTCATCACTTATTAGAATTAAATCATCAGCATATAATACTATAATCAATAATTTACCTTCAACCACGATATGGTAAAGGTTCACATCTGCTTCACTTTTGGTAAAGACCACCCCGATGAAATATATGTCAATCCTTGTGTACCAAGAATGAGGTTCTTGTTTTAGTACATACAGTGTTCACTTGAGTCTGCACACATGTGACTCTCTATCGAACATATCAAATCCTTCTGACTGCTATATGTACACCACTTCCTCAATCACTCTGTTGAGGAAATTTCTATGTACATACATATGATGTATATTACATCCCATCTATGATTAAAGTTATATAATATATCTAATTGAAGAGTACCTTTATACTGGAGCAAAGGCCTCTTCATAATCAATTCCCTCCACCTGAGAGAACCCCTTGACCATAAATATAGTCTTTTGTTTCTCGAAACTCCCATCTGTTGCTTCCTTCCTAGAACTGACTTTTCCTCTAGTATTGGGACAACTTTCCATGAATTGTTCCTGATAATGGAGTCACACTCCTCTACCATGGCATCAACCCATATTGATTGTTGCACTGCTTCCTTGAATGAGGATGGCTTAGTCTCTACACTCTCACTCATAATATCCACGTAGCGAGTGTACAACTCTAGGGACCTGCTTTTCCTGTGTTGTGATGTGGGTGCTCCCACATTCTCTCTAGCATCATGCATCAATTTGTCAGCCTCTATGGTGCACTTCCTTCCATATCTAGATGTCTCTACATGAGTGGGTGCTTCCACTCTATTCTCCTCTTCTGTTGGCTACTCCACATATTGGGGTTCCTCTTTTGGAGCTAAGAGATCCTCAACTGCATGCAACTAAAGCTCCCTCTCAAAGGAAATTCACATGGCCATCCCTTCATCGAATTTCACATCTCTGCAAACAATTGTCATATTGTGAGATGTCAGGTACACCTGATAGTTGTGAGGTGTATTAGTGTACCACAAAAATATGCCTAACTCAGTTGTTGCTTCTATATTTTTCCATGCATCCTTGGAAACATGACAGTAAACTGATGAAGAAAAGATTTTGAAGTGTGCCACATCTGGTCCCACATTCTCTCTAGCATCATGCATCAATCTGTCAATCTCTCTGGTGCACTTCCTTCCATATCTAGATGTCTCTACATGAGTAGGTGCTTCCACTATATGCTCCTCTTCTTCTGGCTACTCCACATATTGAGGTTCTTAATTTGGAGCTAAGAGATCCTCAAATGCATGCAATTGAAGCTCCCTGTGAAGGGAAATTCACATGGCCTTCTCTTCATTTAATTTCACATCTCTACGAATAATTTTCATCTTGTTAGATATGAGTTACACCTAATAGTTCTAAGGTGTATTAGCGTACCGCAAAAATATGGCCAACTCAGTTGTTGATTCTATATTGTTCCATTCATCCTTGGAAACATGAAAATAAACTGATGAAGAAAATATTCTGAAGTGCACCACATCTAGTTTCTTACCTGAAAAGGCTTCCTCTGTTGTACTCACCACTAGAATATGTAACACCCTCCTCCCACATCTACCCAAGTAATCGGCCAAACGCACCAAATATGCGACGAAGAGTTACTATGATCTAATTCAACCTCCTAGGTGACCTTAAGGAATTGTAACTAATGGAAATACATCAAACAAACCTTCCACATTAGCAACAAAAATCCCAGGAACCAACCCAACCACTCAGGTATCTAGCCCATGGGTCCCATTGAGCTCTTATACTATTTAACCCTTGGGCGCTCCCTTGATATGGGCAAGGGTGGGTCTGGGAGGCTCTTGAAGTTCCCACAACATGGGCATGAATTGTTCCAGGGGATTTTCCCCACAGACTTGTGCTAGCATCCCTAGGATTTGAGCCACTTTTTTAGGCCCAGAGTCAAGGCCACTTCCCAGAATTCAATGAAAAATTTTAAAGTGAAATATAACAATGAAATAATTATGCACAAGCCAAAACTTGAACAAGGGCTTGAATGGACCCCTAATATCTAAGACAAACATTTCGTCAAACATATCACAAATATCTAATCTACATGTTTAAATAACATATATGAGTATAGGGTTCTCATACTTATCTGAGAATCACTAAGAAGCATTTTTTTACATCACATTAACCGCATTATAGTCTATTTAGGCATAGATACATTATTCATTCATTTACGAATCGAAACATGATGAGAGCCATACATCATCACCATCATAAAACTCAATCATAATCAACATGTAAGAAACATACATGACAAAAACATAAAAACCATATAATCCATAGAATAACAAGCATGTTTACCCATTAATACAAGAGGAAAAGAGATCTTATTACCATAAGAAAAATGCAACGAAGTCTGGGACTTCTACATTCCACCTAACGATAGACATGGCTAAGCCAAATATCTCTTCAACTAGTCACCCCATGCCATATTCCAAACATGAACATGGGATCTCATAAACCAAATCCATCAAAACCAAACCATACCATCCAGAGGAAAAAAAACCTCAACCCTCAACCAGTGATTCCACCTCATGGATAGACATCACAACCATCACAGATTGGTCTCTATCCAAGCTATTCCAAGGCTCCAGAGTGTTTGTTCCAACCAGGGATTCTAGGACTTGTAACTCAGCCCCAGCTACTACAGGGCTTCTAGAGTGTTTGTCCTACTAGAGCTTCCAGGACTAGTAACTCAACCAACTTAGGTATTCCAGAGCGTTTGTCCAACCAAGGCTTACAAGACTAGTAAATAAACCTATAAATATCCTCTTAGCTTCTAGAGCATTTTTATAACCAAGGATTCCAAGAAATAATAACTCAACCCACAGCCAAAGGCACATGATAACCAACCAAAAAAAAAACAATGAAAACGAACCCACAACACCATGGATATCCAGGAAATGACAAGGATAGGAAAATCCACTATCAATCGAGGAAATTATCCATCCCAATGACAGATCATGACCAAGAAACCACATTCATACACCATGTTTGCCAAAAATAGTGAGGAAATCATACATGCAACTTGATACGTGCAAATCAATCTAACTATAGTCGTTGATCTTGATGTCCTCTTGCACTTTTGTAATATTCCCAAATGGGAAAAGCAGGAATATAGTACATGAATATATAAATAGGAGCAATTATCAACACATTACATGTGAGCCAAATGATAGATCCTTGGTATTATGTATAACAACAATAAATAAGTACAAGATCTTGGGGATCAAGCCCCTCAAGATAGGAAAAAGAAGCCTCCAATGCCAAAATTCACCCAAAACATGTAATACACTGCTACACAAAGTACTGAAGCAAGCACAACGCATTTTTAATGACTAATACTGCAGCTGGGAAATATAAAAAATGGATCTGAAAATATCATGCTCATACAAGGCCAAAAATGGAGATCTATGCTCCCATACACTTTTCCTAGACAACCCAGGAAGGGATTCCAAAAATAAACAAAATATAAATGGTGGATATAAAGCCCTAGGTCTGAAGATGTATTGCAACTGAAGAACATAGAAGGAGGTGGTTGAGTCTAATATAGATCTAAAATAACTCCTCCAAAAGAACCCTCTCAATGAAGGGCTAATCCCTTCAATGGAAGGCAAACACTCCAAATGGAGCAATGAACTTACCCCTGCAACAACTCACCAAAATAACGTAGATCTGGACCAGAAATGCAATGTATGGGATAATATCAACTTGGCTTGATGCCACAGATGTCAATTAAGCCCAAGGGGCTCCTTCACTGGCCTCCCAATGGAAGGAAACCTTCCTCCATTGCAAAACTAGCTTAGAAAACACCCAACAAGATCTTCCACTGCTGCACCCTACAACTTAGCACATTTCTCAATAGAAATTGTTTTGCACCACAAGCCTAAATCTTGGTCTGAAACCTGAATGTGGAAATGTAGTGTAAACTCCTCCAAGAGCTTCTCAATGGAAGAGGTGGGATTCCCGATCAGGAACACCTGGTGCTAAACAAAACTCAATCTCAGCTAAACAGCTAGAGAAAGGTATCTCTAAACAGAACATATAATCTAAAATATAACATATCATAACATGAATAATATGGCTTCCATCCTCTTCCTTTTATAATAAATGAGCTTCCAAACCCTAAGCCCCATCCATTAATGACACTACTTCCATGCAATTTGTCTCCATTTAAAATTGCGTTGTCCCTCATTGAATGCCACTCCTCCATGACAATGTTGTTGATTTTGTCAAGGTGGACCCAGTCCACATGCTTTAGCACCTTTTCACACCTAAGGGTTCTTTATTAAGTTGAAAAGATGATCCACTTTCATATTAGAAGTGGTTTTATTCCTAATAAAGAGATTTATGGGTCTCCCTACCCATAAATCCAATTAGTTGCATGCTAATTTAGGAATATTACAATCATTCCCTCCCAAATGTTGCTTTTCCTAAAGCAACTACAAGGATAGATCTGCAAAATATAGGCATCCTTCATCCCCATGTGAAGTTCCATCATCCAAGCTATCATCCATATAAAATGAATCACCCTCCAGAATGGTAACTCATAGAAAACCTCCTCCCATGTGAGAGGCTCCTCCCAAAGACATAATTCAATTATATGGCTCCCCCCATGAAGAAACAAGTGATGTAATGTATCAGCCATATAATGTCCCATTCTCCCCTTGAAGCATGAAGAAGTGTGGGAAGTTTCATTCCCAATGGACGCATCCAACCAATGTTTCATTCCTCTAATCATGTCCCCATTGCCCAACGATAATGAGAACATCATCAACATATGGGATCACAATCAAAGTCATGCTAGCTTCCATGTGTAGTAATGGAGAAGGAAAATGGTCCCTCAAGTGCAACCAGTGTAGTTTTACTCCTAACTGCATCAGAATATGGCATGATGAGTGGTTTCCCAACCACTTGTTTGTTGCCCCAATCTCCTCACAAGATTGGAGAGGGTGTATGGTTTATGGTGAAAGTTGAGCATACCCTGCAAGATATATCATCTCCCCAAGATCTCCTAGGGAGTGACCATCATCAATGCTTCTTATGGCCTCTGGTAGACTATGCAGTCTAGAAGGAAAAGTGACCCCTCTTAGAGCAATGCCATATACATGTATGTTAAGTAAATGCAAATACATAGTAAATGAATCATGATGTATAGAAATAAAATCTTTACCATAGATGGCTCATAGATGGGCCTCCTCTCACTCCCAATGAGAAAGGAAGTGGTTGTGATAAATCCACGAAATAGTCATGTCTCTCCTCATCCTAAAAATAATATATGCATCTCCTCATATGATGGTGCATCTCATCTTTGAAGCCTTCCCAAATGAATCCGTCCAGGATAGTATGGTATGCTCTTATAAAACCAGTGGATTTGGAGAGAAACCCTGCATATGCTGCATCTAGTAACTTATTCTTTATCTTAGAGGCTCTAGTCAAGAAGACTCTACTCTGAAAATAGATGACCCCATCTACCACTGCATATATCCCATCATATAGTTGGTCATCAAGCACAAAAAGAGACCCTTAGATTATTCCACTAATAGCCGGGATCTCCAATAAGGGTCAATACTCAATAATGACAACGTTGCTTATCTATCATGTGAAGCTTTTGTCATGCTGCTGCTCTCTTATTTCACAACTCCTATGCCAAATTCATACACTGAGATGCTGCAATATTTCCCTTGTTGTTCCTTTCTTAGCGCAATATCTGAAATGAGAGTGGGTAATGATGATGTTGGGAGAATGTCTTCCTCCTCCTTGAGTCTACCTAAGACTCCCAACACTGTACAATGACCTAACATTGTTCCCACTCCTCTTGGATCTATGAGTGGTGCAACATGTTGAGAGAACTCTTTGGTCCTCTTCCAGTTAGGGGGTCTCCCTGGTGGAATGCATCCATGTAATGAAACATCAAGTCCTAGAGCAGGTTGTATATGTGAATGGATTGATTTTTCCCTTCTTTCACTGCGTAAATCATCATCCTACTTCTGTGCATAAACCTACTGAAAAGGATGGGGGTGTATGTTTCCAATCACTGGATGTTGGCCCTCCTTCTCAGCTTCTCCTACCTCTTGCAAGATCTCACAATCTAAGGTGTTTTCTTCAAATGTAATCAATCCATGTACACCCAACATCACCTTGGTGTCAAGATTCTTGATCACAAAGGAATGATCTATGATAGTGTGTGTCCCCAAGACTGTATTCAATGTTGGGACACACTTCCTCCATTTCTTTGTCTCATTGCCTATCAACATAGACACATGTTGCTCCTGATATTCATATGTAAGATCCTTTGGAAATTTTTGCAAAGATACAATAGCTCCTCTAGTTGAAGAAATTGATTCACCTCCATCTCCAAATAGAAGTATATCTCCTGCTGCTATCACATCTCTGGAGGATCTTTCCACATCTTCCTCTTCCTTCTCTTCATTAATGGAGAATACCTCATCATTAAGAGATCCTTTTTTTTTATATCCTCTTGAAGGAGGAATCCTCAAGTCTTCTTCTTGAGAAGAAAGTTCTTGTTGAAGTGGGGCTTTTGCCCTAGGAAAAACATGTTGCAGATCTTTAACCCCCTCAACAATGTTCTGAAATGGAGTTGGTTTCATGGATCCTTCCAACTCATGCAAAGGTTCTGATTCCTTGGGTTTGGTTTTCTCTCCCAAGGAAGTTTCAGATTATTTCAAATCAAATATTTTCACTAACCTCCTAGTGAACTTTGAATAAGTATATATATTTGCATTATTCAATGAAGAATATTCAAATAACCACCAAGCATAAGCCTTACCTTCAAGATGCAGCGCTGCTACTCTAATGGCTTCCTCTTTTGAAACTTGATGTAGCTGGAAATATGTGTCTAGCTCCTTTACCCAAGCCTTGGTTGTGCTCTTGGGTGACCCATCAAAAGTAGGTAGAAAGAATCTACCCAAAGTGTGCTGCATAAACCCTCTTCTTCTATAGTGATTATTGGGTCTCCTCTCTTATTTGAGTTGAAAAAATCCTTGGAAGTTTAGATGCTCCTTGAATCTTCTAGACTGAGATTCATATTCTTGGAGATAATCACCAAGAGTATCCTCCTTTTCTGTTTCTCCTTCCTCTTCTTCTCTTGCCAAGAATGTAGGCATGGTACCACCTTGTAGAACTGATTGTGTGGTTGAATGATCACACACATAATATGAATAACTGGAGCTTTCTTCATGTACAAATATTCTTGAGGGATCTTCATGTCTTTCCCCCCTCATTCCCTTTATTTCTCTTTTAAGCTCGTGCATAGTTTGGAGAAGAAGTTATGAAAACTTCTTTCCCTCTATTTCTCCAAATAATGAAAACTTGTCTTTGTCTCTTCTATACGCCTTCTCTTTTCTGTGAGAAGGTTCTTCTTCTTCTAATAACATTGATGCAATGTATTCACAGGCAAAGCCAAGATTATGCTATGATACCACTGTAATATTCCCAAATGGGAAAAGCAGAAATATAGTGCATGAATATAGAAATAGCAGCAAGTATGAACACATTAGATCTGAGCCAAATGATAGATCCATGTTATTATGTATAAAAACAATAAATAAGTACAAAATATTAGGGATCAAGGCCCTCAAGATAGGCAAAAGAAGCCTCTAATGCCAAAATGCACCCAAAACATGTAATACACTGCTACACAAAGTACTGAAGCAAGAATAGCGTAGTTTTAATGACTAATACTGCAGCTGGGACATAAAACAAATGGATATGAAAAGATCATGCTCATACAAGGCAAAAAATGGAGATCTATGCTCCATACACTTTTCCTAGACAACTTAGGAAGGGTTTCCGGAAATAAACAAAATATAAATGGTGGATCTAAAGCCCTAGGGATGAATATGCACTAAAAATGAAGCACATAGAAGGAGGTGGCTAAATCTGATATAGATCTAGAAGAACTCCTCCAAAATAACTCTCTCAATGAAGGGTTGATCCCTTCAATGGAAATCAAACACTCCAAATGGAGCAATGAACTTACCCCTGCAACAGCTCACCAAAATAATGTAGATCTAGACTGGAAATGCACTGTAGGGGATAAAATAAGCTTGGCATGATGCCACAAATGTCAATTAAGCCCAAGGGGCTCCTTTACTGGAATCCCAATGGAAGGAAACCTTCCTCCACTACAAAACTAGATCAGAAAACACCCAACAAGATCTTCCACTGCTGCACCCTGCAACACATAAAATTTCTCAACAGAAACTATGTTATAGCACAAGACTAAAGCTTGGTCTGAAACCTGAATGTGGAAATGTAGTGAAAAATCATCCAAGAGCTTCTCAATGGAAGAGGTGGGATTCCCGATCAGGAACACTTGGTGCTAAACAACATTCAATCTCATCTAAACAGCTAGAGAAAGATAGATGTCTAAACATACCATATAATCTAAGATATAACATATCATAACATGAATAATATGGCTAACATCCTCTTCCTTTTATAAGAAATGAGCTTCCAAACCCTAAGCCCCATCCAGTAATGTCACTACTTCCATGCAATGTCTCTCCATCTAAAACTATGGTGTTCCTCATTGAATGCCAATCCTCCATGACAATGTTGTTGATTTGGTCAAGGTTGGCCCAGTCCACACGCTTTAGCCCCTTTTCACACCTAAGAGTGCTTTATTAAGTTGAAAAGATGATCCAATTTCATATGAGAAGTGGTTTTATTCCTAATAAAGAGATTTATGGGTCTCCCTACCCACTTATTCATCAAACAAGAAAGCAAAATTAGATTTTAATATTCCAATTATTTGCATGCTAATTTAGGAAAATTATAGCTTTCTCGCCTTTCCTTCGCCTTCTTGCTCCAAATCCAAAGTATGCCACACTCCTCCAAGAGTGATCCAAGAAAACTCTAAGTATCGAAGAGTATGAGAGTTAGAGAGAATATAATGAGAGCCATAAGTGTGAGAAAAAGCTTGCCAACTGTTCCTCAAAATCTTTTTTATCAATGAGACCTCTATTTTCTTCAATTTCTAGTATTTTCCTTCATTTTCCTCCTCACATGCAACGTGTGACCTTTCACCTCCCTTTTCTCGTATTTTCCTTTCTTTTCATAAATAAAATGCCAATTAATACCTCATTCCTTTCCAAAACCTTTGCCTTTTCCTTTTCCAATTCATGGAAAATTTTAGGGGCTAATATTCGTAGGTGGGCTAATTTTCCATGGTTTTTCGAAAAAAAAGATTCGTCCAAATTTTAAAATATAAAATTATTTTACGTTAAATTTTGCCAACATTATATATACAGTATATATAATATCATTATAAATTTTAATGATTTTACAAATACATTAGTAAAAATTTTATAGTTTGCATATTAGGGACTAGTGAGATTCGCCAATTTTTTAAACTTCAAAATAAATTTGCATCCTTAAAATTTTCCCTATTCCAATTTCCATACCCATAATAAACCAAATAAACACCCACTAGGATGTTTTTCCCACCATTCAACTTGAAATACATTTCCCATGACCTTGGTCCTATATTTTCTTACATGAATTTTTAACCAGGGTTGTTACAGAACCCTCCCCCTTGGGGGAACACCATCCTCGGTGTTCAATGACACCTAAAAACTAGCAAATTGCTAAAAAAAACATACTTTCTATGGAAATTTATAACAAATATCATTATAGTATTTACAATGAACACTGCTGAAAACATGAGAAACATACCGTTTTCTGAAGATTTATAACACAACTCATTATGATATTTACAATAAAACCACATTTTCTTCAACCAACTAATAATCATAATGTCTATGGAGCTTTATAAATCCAACTTGATACAATATTTACAATAATTTACACATACACATATACGCATATTCACATTTTCTAATCCAACAAATAGAAGGATATGATGCTCATATTAGCAGCAAGGGAATCCAAAGGCTCACACCTCCACCCTCAAAGTAGTACTAGGACTCACCTCCTTCCTAGGAAGTCTAGACTCTATTGTCAAATTCAAAGCCAAATCCAATGTCCAGCACTACAATCCTACATTGTTGTCCTCTCAGTGAACAGTTACCAACTCATTGTTCCAGGGAAAACTCCCAATGTGCATTTGATTACATATCTGAATGATAGTTACCAAACAAATCCATCCTCGGCCTTACCTTATCTGCTACGCAGTCCCTTAGGAAATACGGTCACCCCCTTCCATGCATTAATACACCTTCCAAGTTCCAATGTAAACCCCATCCCGGATAGTCCATCCCTTGGCAAGGCTTCCTCGCATTGGAAGATACAAAAAATAAGGCATATCCCTGCCTCAAAACCATCATATCAATCATAGCATGCTTATGGAAATCAATGAACATTATTGGGTACGAATGCCCCACAATGACCCTGCTCCTGAAGTGTTTTAATAACATACTACTGCATGTTTCAATTCATTTTTTTGTAGCTACTAATGCTTGTAATCAGTGTCAACCACCCAACCGAACATTTACGTACTTTTTTGTACCAAGAAAATACTTCCCATTAGACTCAAAACAAATATAAATAAACTCAAATCATACCTCATTAGTAGCTCGTCAACAGGTACACTTGCAATTCCATTTACTTCATGTCACACAAGTCAAACTATTTGTTTGATCAAATCATCATGTATAAACATATCACCTCTGGTTAGCTCAAAACGCAACCATCATAAATCAAAATCATGAATCAAATGAAATCACCACAAACCATAATCATAAATCACATGTAACCATCACAAGTCAGAATCACAGATCACATGCATAATAAAACTGAAATAAAATATTGATACTTATCCTTCTTCGGTCCTTACTTCTTCCTTTGCTCTTTCTGTACACACATGATATTGGCTACCATGGTTGGCGAGCACCCAATGCCTTTTCTTGTCTTCAATCACGTACACATACACATATTTTACATCACAACACATGCACCCACATATGACATACAACAACATAAAATACATGCACCCACACCGGTATACGACACATACACCTACACCAAGTGTACAATAAAACAAAATACGTACACCTACACCAGCATACAACACATAAACCTACACCATGTACAATACAACACAATACATATACATATACATAGTACAACACAATGAATACACATGTCATGATACCACGACTACACCATGCACATACATAGTACTACATCCCCACAACACAACATGTACAACATGCACACAATACCACATGTATACCAATACCATATGAAAAAAATTTACACAGTACCACTTGTACACAACACTACTTACAAAACATGTGCACAATCATCACATGTACATGAAACCACCAGCACAATGTGTACACAATCCCAAATGTACACTGCACCACTTGTACAATCTGTACACAATACCACATGTACATAACACCACATGCACACAACACCACATGTACACAATGCCACATGAAAGTCATGTACACCGCACCACTTGCACACACCACCACATGTACAATCATCCACACACCACCACATGTAAAATCATGCACACAACACCATATGCACATAGCACCATATGTGCAACATGCACACAACACCATATGTACATAGCACTACATATAAAACATGTACATAGAAACATAAATACACAACACTACATATCAAAATTGCAAACAACACCATATGCACACAACATTGCATTTCCAACGTGCAAAAAATATGATATGTACAAAACACCGCATATCCAACATGTACATAGCACCATCTATACATAGCACTGCATATGCAATATACACACAACACCATATATACAACAAGCATACAACATCATATGTATGCAATACTACATATGTTACATGTACACATCACCATAGGTACAATCACTAAATATACAACATGCACAAAATATACACAATAGTAGTACTGCAAATCCATAGACCACACAATGACCCCACGTGACACCTTTCTTCTAGTTTATTTCCACTATCCATTCTTATCCTAGCATGTCACATATCACACTTCTTTCATTTCGTTGATCTATCTCTCAACATTACCTATCCAAAAAATAGGCATAGTATAAACACATAATATCAATTCATATCCACATGATATTGACCTCATAGATCTGTTATGGATAATCTCCCCACTTGATTCCTCATAATACCAAAAACATCTTCATGCCACTCACTTGCATAAGAAATCATTCCTCCACAAGAATGGTCCCTGAAAACCATGGCATACCATGATATAGATACATAGATATATACATATATAATCATTAGAATAAAACAATCACGATCCTGTCAGAAAATGACATACATGTATACATATATAAACATCAACATAAGTGTTGTAACTAGTTTCAATTTTTTTTTATTTAAAGGTGTTTAGAGTATATTTTTGTTAAAAAAAAAAAAATCAAATATCAAAGCAAAATGTAAAAAGAAAATAAAGCTAGAGGGCATTTGGGTTTATTTTTATTGATGAAAGTTGTTTAAGAATTATGATCTTTCTTAACACGCTAATCAAAATTTAGTGCAAAATTAAATCTCTTAGTGAGACCTTGAATGCACAATTGAAAAGGATTAAAAGTCACATACGTTCAGAGGCGGAGATGGGTTATGCGTCGAGGCCCATGAGATGGGGAAACCCGATAGCACTAACTGCTTGACGAATAACAATGGAGGTGCCTCCACAATAACCTTTCAACGCGCTTATTGATCTCAAATCTACGGCTCCATTTTTTGTAGAGTATAATATCCCAAATTAGGGAAATTCTACAACGATGAGAATACCTTAAGGTATTATAAAGTTGGAGATGCAGCAATGTAAGAACACATATGGAATAACAACATTATATTAATGCATAAGATGTCAGAAGATCTCAATAGCCATCACATTGATCATAGCAGCAAAAAGGTATACAAGATCTTGAGGAAAGAGTCACTCAATATAGGCAATACAGGCCTCAATAGATCATGTACATGAAATGTGAAATACACTGCTACACTGAAAATGCCCTAGGCTATGACTGCGCAGTTTATAGGAGGCACTGCTATAGAAATAATATAAATGCAAATATATGGAAATTTATGGCTCAAATAAGTGGGGGAGCAAAGCTATAAACCCCTGAAAACAATAATACATCAATCCTAGAAGGATTGATTGAAATGTACAAATATGGAAAATTGCTGGAGTTGCAGGGTAGCAGTTGCAACTCAAGAACTGGAGATGAATAGAGAAGGTTGAAGATGTTGCATCAGATAAAGTACCTCCTCTAATGGATCTTCCAAGTGAAAGGCTAATCCTAACACTGAAGATCTCACCCTCCAACAATCACTTGAATCCCTCACTGCAAATACCCACTGAAAATAACGCAGCCACTGAGGAATACTGCGTTGTAAGTGGAATAGAATATGATGGCCAAGTGCCAAGATCTGAAATATGCTCTGAATCATTCCTCACTGATCTCCCAAAGGGAAGAAGGCTCCCTCCTTTGAAAAACAAGCCAAGGAATGGTGTTGTGGAACCTGTACTGCAATTGCACCCTGCAACACAATGTTATTCTTGAGCAGAAATAATGTTGTAGCTGAAGGAGTGGCTTGGCCTTGAACCTGGATGTGGAGAAATGAAGTGCAATCCATCAAGAGGCCTCTCAATAAGGATAAGGAATCCTAAATAGGAGTTCCTGGTGCTGAATAGCACTGCAACTCTGCTAAACAGCAAGAAGATGCTCCAAGTCTAAACAAACATGAAAATCAATAATCATAAGCATGAGTCACAATGGTTGCCTTGCCCTCCTTTTAAAAAAATGTAAGTTCCCTCTCCCTGGGTCCCACTCATTAGGGTTTCCTTCATCAAGGAATCTTCCCTCCCCTTTTACTGTGTTTTCCCACAAGATGATTTCCACCTCCTATCACTGCATTGTTTGACTTGGTCAACTTGACCTTGTCCTCATGTAAATGTCCCTTTTCACACATGAGGGTGTGAAATCCAACTCCAATGATGATCCCCTTTCATACTAAGAGGGATTTTATTCCTGTTTCTAAAATGTGTGGGCCTCCTTACCCATTTCTTCATCTCCTAAGTGCAAATAGAAAAAAATAATATTCCATTCAGCTGTATACTAAAAATGGAATATTACAGTCCTCCCCTCTCGAAGATTTCTTGCCCTCAAGCAAGTGAAAGGATATACTGAGTTATTTCTCCTCCTCTCCCTGTAGCATCCATATAGGATGAACTCCTCCCAGTAAAAGGATTTTGTCTCATCAATAAAATCTCCACATTTCTCCTCCTCGGCATGCAAATTAGCTATCAAGCTATCATCATGTAAAGGTGAAATACTCAAGAGGATAGCAAAGTGATGTCTAGAGGTCCTCTCAAGGCATGGAGTCTGAAGTGTATGGGAAACTGTCATCCCCATATGAAACCTCCACCCCCAAGCTATCATCCATATAAAATGAGTCACCCTCTCACATGGCAACTCATGAAAGATCTCCTCCACCTTAAGCTCCTGCAAAGAAGGTGGGCTGAATGGCTGAACATGATCGGAAAAGTAGCCTACCCCATGCTATCTTCCTCTCCACCCATGACAAGTGTAGAGGACATGCTGATCTTGGGCTGCAATAAGGTTGCCCTCAAATTGTGAGACAAAGGTTGGATCCTCAAAGATCCTCCCTCCAAAGTCATGCATCCTGCTCGCCCTAAACATTCCATTCAAAATGAATGGCACATCATTTTCATATGGCATCCAAATCAGAAAAATATTGAAGTTTATGTTCCAGTTTGGATGATACATATGGTCTCTATGGTGCATACAACACAGTCTTTTCAACTGCTGATTTAGAATATCAAGTGGCAAGTTTTTCTCCAAATAATTTTCAGTTATGCATGTTAGCTCCTCTACTATGAAGTAGTAAGCAGCAATATATATCAGTTGTATCCAATAAAAAAATAAAACACTTGCCCAAAGTCATGTAGTGATGGGTTATCATCATTACAAAATTTGGCCCTAAAGTGACCATGAAACCCATAAATAATCTTGCTCTCTTGTGGAGCAATGCACTGTTTGCATATGGTGAGAAGATACAAATAATCAATAGAGTAATCAACAAGCACAGAAATGTATTTCTTACCATGCATCATGTGTGATATGAAGGTAAGGTCCATGAGTGAGTCCTCCCATGAGAATCTTCTCATAAAAATCTACAAGAAGAGAGGGTGCATACTCCCTTTGAAACACTCCATCAACAAAAACATGCTCTCAAGTGACAACGTTGTAGGCCTTAGTAACAAGGCTCTTGTCACTCCATGACTTCTCCTTTTGACATTACACATGCCAAAGCCATCCACCATCATGCTGCTATGTGAGAGGACCTTCCCCTCTTCCTTCAATACTGAAGGGTAGCCTCTTTGCACTTTTGATGTGCCTTCCCTTTCTCCGAAAATACCATGATAAGTATGGGAAAATTTCTGCCCATACTCTCCCGTGTGTAACCATAGCAACAAAAGATTTTGCTGCCTCCTCATAATCTCATCATAAAAATCATGTGATGAAAACATAATGATTGATATGGATGTCATATCAACACAATGTATACACACTCCTTGCTGCCCAAAGATGCAAGTATCCTGCCAAGTTTCTCCCCTCCACATACCCCTTGGAAAAGGATATGTCTCATGATGGCCAAATTCCCTCAAGAGGAGCCAACGCAACATTGCCTCTTGCTTCCCTTTTTCATAGGGTTGTAATTGTCTTACCAGCCTCTTGCCCTCCATCCACATCCACTCAGATCCTTGTGGATGTCTCCCATCACTCTCCATCTTGGTACCCCTCCAATAAGAGCTACCTTCCCCCCAAACCAGTTTCTTCACTTTGCATTTAATGGGATGTTGAAATGCACCTCCTTGGAGATCCCTTATAAAATACCTCATGCCCATGACCATCTTGAATCTATCAAGATCCAAATGTGAATAAGGAAAAGCCTCCTTACTACTATTGTTTGGCAGCGCTAATAGTTTCTCTAGAGGTGTAGTGGTTGCTTCATGCTCCAACTCAAATATGAACATATGGTTTTTTGTAGGAGTGTTTTGATCATGGTTTATTTCATCCTCCAAAAGTTTAAACCCCAACCTCAAGGGTTGTGTGCAACTCAACAAAGGGGCATCAGCATGATGGTTCACCTCTTTCTTGAACCATTCAAGTTTTCACAGCGCAGTGCAATCCTGCTGCTCTAGATTAGCAATGTGATTTGACCCTTAGTCATGTAAAATAAAATTTCCACAACGTTCAAAAGGATTTTCTACAATAATAGATAGTGGAAATTTTTTCATACTTTGATGATATTTTGGAATCTCTTGTAGGGATGCAAGAGTTCCTTCCTCCAATGTGTTGGCTGCCCCAACTGCTGATGTATGTGGCTGCTCCTCCATGAGTGTGACAGTGTTAGTACAAGACTCCTCAAGTGGTGGTGAGGGCTCCTCCTTTTCTGTTCTTCTATTGTCAAAATTATTGATCATATTTTGATAAAACTTAGCAAGAGTAGACACTCTTGCATGGCTCAAATGGCTGAACCACCAAATGTGGGCTTCAACTTCTAGGTGCAGCGCTGAGATCTCAACAACCTCTTTCTCCACTACAGGATGTAGTAGGAAAAATGCTTCCAACATCCTCACCCAAGCTCTTGTTGTAGATGACCCATAAAATGTAGAAAACAAAAATATATTGCCTTTGATTTCTCTTTTGCTGCTTGGTCTCTTCTCTTCCTTCAACTAGATGAATTGTGGAAAATCTAGAGTCTCCTTGAAGGCTCTAGGTTGAGATTTGTACTCAACAAGGTAATCACTTAGAATCTGATGATCCAATTTCCCTTCATGCTCCTCTTCTCCTTCTTTGTGAGAGTGGGAAGTGCATGGTCCTTCCTCTTCTTCTTGAAATCTTCTGTAGGTCTCACTGCAACTTTATTCTTCTTGAAACCCTCTCAGAGTTTCATTGTATCTTTCTTCTTTCTTCTTAGATCTGAAAATTTGATGAGAGTAATCTTATCCTCTCCATAATTTTTTTCTCCTCTCCTTATTATCTTCTTATTGGGTCTGAAATCCACAGGCTGAGCCAAGATGGCATCTTTGATACCACTGTATTATCCCAAATTAGGGAAATTATACAACGATGAGAATACCTTAAGGTATTCTAAAGTTGGAGATGCAGCAATATAAGAACACATATGGAATAACAACGTTATATTAATGCATAATATGTCAGAATATCTCAATATCCATCACATTTATCATAGCAACAAAAATGTATACAAGATGTTGAGGAAAGAGTCACTCAAGATAGGAAATACAGACCTTAATAGATCATGTACATGAAATGTGAAATACACTACTACATTAAAAATTCCCTAGGCTATGACTGCGCAGTTTATAGGAGGCACTGCTACAGAAATAATATCAATGCAAAGATATGGAAATTTATGTCTCAAATAAGTAGGGGAGCAAAGCTCTAAACCCTTGAAAACAATAATACATCAATCCTAGAAGGATTGGCTGAAATATACAAAAATGGAAAATTGTCGGAGTTGTCGGGTAGCAACTGCAATTCAAGAACTGGATATGAATAGAGAAGGCTAAAGATGTTGCATCAGATAAAATATCTCCTCTAATGGATCTTCCAAGTGAAAGGCTGATCCTAACACTGAAGATCTCACCCTCCGACAATCACTGCAAATACCCACTGAAAATAATGCAATCACTGAGGGATACTTCATTGTAGGTGGAATAGAATATGATGGACAAGTGCCAAGATCTAAAATATGCTCTGAATCCTTCCTCACTGATCTCCCAAAGGGAAGAAGGCTCCCTCCTCTGAAACTGTGAATTCCTTGACAAGCAAGCAAGGGGCTAGATTTTTTTTTGAGCCTTGAAGGATTGCATTTCCCCTGAAAACATAGCATCCTTGAAGCCTTTTTATGTTCCCTACCTTTGAATGTTTCCCTCTGTTGACTATGGTATCAATGAGCCTGCTGAATGATAAAATTTTGCTCAAAAAGGCCTTATTTTTCCCCTTGTATCTCTGTAGGATTCCCCCATTTTATCCTTTTTCTCCTTTCCCAAATTCCCTTTACACCCCAAAACTTCCTCCATTAACCCTCTAAATCTCCTCTAAATCCCCTTTAAACCCCATATCCACCTTCTGTTTGGCCAAATTCCCCTTTGGTCCCTCTATCGTTACCCTCCCTAATCGTTAAAATTCATTGAAATGGGCCAAAACCCACTTTCTGACCTTATAATAGGGCTTAGCCCCTTTTTCTACCAGCCCCAACCACTTCCCCACATACGTTCCAACGCTAAGACCAAGTGCTTAAGTCTTGAGCGCTAATCACAATCGGAGTACGTCGGAAGGGCGAATTCCTTTGTTATATCAAAAAATTTCCAATGCGATTTGTTTATTAAACAAGTCCCACGATGCGATCAATGTCGTTGATCTATCCTAAAGATCTGAAAGTGGAGCGCTAGTTGCCCTCCCCACCCAATCGCAATTGGAAATATGTTATGTGCCACCCTTTCTCCCCCCTGATTGCGATTACCTGACCACATCTCCACCGTTGTTTCCCACAAAGATCGGACGGCCCGGGCAATATGGCAAACCTTTGTAATCACAACGCTTTGTTAAGCCCCCCGATCGGCTTGTCGTAAATGATTGTGATGCGATTGATCACAGCTCCCTTCCAATCATCACAATCTCATTTTCCCTTCCAATCCCAAACCCTTCCGTATGATTGATCGCAAGTCTTTCCCTCCAATCCCTGATCGCATCCCGTCTTCCGATCGCCCGATCATGCCATCTCCTAATCTCATCCCAACCATCCATTCCCCCACCGATCTAATGGCCATCGCATTCTCCACCCAATCGCAATCAGAATTTGATAAAGTGTTACCCCTGTCCCCCCTCCGATTGCGATTACCCCGACTTAATCTTGACCGTTCGTTGGATCTGAAGATCTAACGACTCAGATCTAATCACCCTCCACCACGCTGGGTCCCACCATGCACATTCATTTCCATGCATTTCATAGCATTTTCTTCCATTTCCTGTGCATTTCTTATTTTAACCAAAGTTCTTCATTTACATTAAAGTTAATATTTCACGTCCATTTCGTCCGTTTTCATAAAGCCATCCTGGTGTGTTGATCTCCGCCGTTGATTTTTGTCTCCGGACCACGACAGAACGGTCCACATGCATTCTACCATCAAACCCTATTTGTTTGCTGTTAATACCATTTCAATGCATTTTCACCACTTTTTTGACCAAAAGCACCATTCCGCCACCACAGCGCTACCACTCTGCCCATCCTCCACAACCATCCACTGTCCTCCGTGCATGGGTTTCTTCACATAGTTGTGGTTTTCTGTAGGGTACAGGAGGTGAAAACACCACCATGATTATACTGTGTTGATACAACGACAAGTTTTCACTGAAAGAGGTGCAGAAATTAATATATGTCAGGTTTTCTACATCAGCAGAATGTTTTCCTCCAAGAAAGGATGGGTTGCCCATACTGATTTTATTATATGCCGTGCTCTAGGGAAGATGTCTACCTTGATCACCGTCCAGAGCTACTAGAGCATTTTTCGCACAAGTATAGTAGACTTTCAATAATTTATTTACCTGTTGTTTATTCACCAAAGGTACCACATAGTACAGCAAATCAGAATGCATCAAAGACATACCTGGATTTAATGAAGCCTGACGAATACCATTCTTTCCTCCAAGAGTGCCAGAGATTAATGCTTAGAGTTTAAAACAGAATGGGCTTTGGTCCTCTTCCTCATCTGAGTGTTAATGCTGCATTAAGTTCTTCACCTACCTCCTCTGCTCATCTTTCTGCTATAAAACTCAAGAGAAAATATTGTAAAAGGTTGTTGATGAGATATCAAAGAACTGCAAGTTTTTTCTGTGAGATATAGTTCTGTGTAAAGTTGTAAGATAGGTTGAGGAGTATGTTTTCAAACTGAACTTCAAGCTATTGGAAAATGTTGTACCTGATTGGTGTTGCTCTTAATATGACAAGCACATTTCTTTGGATCTTGATCTAAAGCTGCAGTGATGTTTTTCTGTCTCTGTGTTTTATTTCATTCCATTTCAGTTCTTCTGGCTTGCATTAGAAATATGGCATAGCATTTTCCCTTGTTAGGCACCCTATGCTTCTGCTCTCCTTGCCTTAATGTTTTCTACTAAATGTGTTATCTAAGAATTAGTTTCAGTTGATTTAACCAATGTAGTGGATGTCTTTGCTTGCTAGCTGATGTATGAGTTAATGAAACTGCTTCTTAGATGTTCTTGTTAGAGTTTAATTAAATGAATTGGGAACACTGGGAGTGTGGAATTCTATCTCTGTCTCACTAGAATCCTTTTCAGTTAATTAAACCTATCTAAGTTCCCTAAATTTTTTCCTTGCCTTTCTTTGAGAGTTGCCTAAGAGTATGTCCAAGCAGGTCTGGAGTTAAATGACCTCTGACCTGATCTATAGACGAAAATTGGTTTTCCCTCATTCTTTCACTTTCTTCCTTGATTTTTTCACTCCACCTATCTTTTTAGGATCCAATGCTTTAGATGACTAGCCCAACTGAAAGCCTGCATATTGAACAACAAGTAAACCCTTTCCTGACTCCATTTTTCCAATGGCCTTGAGATACTACCTGAATATATCTCCCTTTGCCTAAAATATTCTTTTCCTTTCCTTGTATTATATTGAACCCTTCATTCCTGATTCCCAACAACCAAATCAAACAAGCAAACCTTGTGCCTATAACTAGCCTAACATCTTAACCTTCGAACTTCAAAGACATATACTTTTGACAATCATAGAGAGATCCCTCTCTGGACCTAGGAGGGCTAGATCCTAAGGTATGAAGTGGTTTGATGTTGTCTCATCTTTTTTTCTTACCAATCTGGCCAAAACTTGGGAACTTGGCTACATGCCAAGGAATGGTGTTGTGGAACCTCCACTGCAACACCCTACAAAAAAACGTTATACTTGAGCAAAAATAACATTGTAGCTGAAGGAGGTGGCTTGGCCTTGAGCCTGGATGTGGAGAAATGAATTGAAATCCCTCAAGAAGTCTCTCAAGAAGGAGAAGGAATCCTAAACAGGAGTTCCTGGTGCTGAACATCATTGCAACTCTGCTAAACAACAAGAAGATGCTCCAAGTCTAAACAGACATGAAAATCAATAATCATAAGCGTGAATCAAAATGGCTGCCTTTCCCTCATTTTAAACAATGTAAGCTCCTTCTCCCTAGGTCCCACTCATTAGGGTTTCCTTCATCAAGGAATCTTCCCTCCTCTTTTACTGCATTGTCCCAAAGATGATTTCCACCTCCTATCACTGTGTTGTTTGACTTGGTCAACTTAACCTTGTCCTCATGAAAATGTCCCTTTTCACAGATGAGGGTTTGAAATCTAGCTCCAATGATGATCCCCTTTCATAATAAGAGGGATTTTATTCCTGTTTCTGAAATGTGTGGGCCTCCTTACCCATTTATTCATCTCCTAAGTGAAAATAGCAAAAATTAATATTCCATTCAGTTGTATGCTAAAAATGGAATATTACATAGAGGCACTCTGCCAACGATGAACTGTACCAACAAATTCCCGCGTATTGACATCAAAAAATGAGCGTGATGTCATCAGCAGGCAAGCCCGACCCCAGCACTCTTCCCGCCACATCATCTCTCCCTCCGCCACTTGTCAGTCATGCACGTCATTTCCACCATTAAATGCACTCTAAAATTTCAATTAATTTCTTACGAAAACATTAAATTCGATTTCCCCCCTCCCTTTTGCACATTCAACCTATTAAGGGACGTTTTTATCTCATTTTCCTATACTTTTATTTCCTTCTCATGCTCTCATTTCCTTCAAATTCACTAGCAACAAATCCTATTGAACATTTGTTTCCACCTACAGGTATTTATCACAATCATTCATTACTCCAATTGCCTTAAAATGTCAAAGAAAGTTGTCTTAGCAAGCTTGTCATCTCACATTCCACTAAGGGACACCAAAGGGGATGTTTTCGATATTGTTTTCACTTTTAATTATTCACATACTTATCAGCATATCCTTTTCAACTAGTAATTTCCCATTTTATGTTGTTGCAGTCAGGTTTGAGGTTCTTATAGCCTTTATATTTGAAACTCATATTTTCCATGAATTTATCAATTGGTTAATATTTTCGAGGTACCCAAAAAAAAATTTTGTGATGGAAAAGTTAGGGGAAACTATCTTCGAGGTGTCCTCACTTATAATTCAATAAGAAATTTATTTCCCATCCTCAAATTCATATATTGCCTTCTCTGAGGAAACCCTGCAAGTTTATTTTGAAATTTTGACAAGTAAGGAGTATGCCCAAATTGTATTTTATGTAAGGCCAGGTGGAAATCCGTTGTCTTTAGAATAAAATCAGTTCCCATTAGATACTTTTATTTAAGAATTCCAACTTATTATTCAAATTTTAAATAAAATTTTGGGAAAATATAATGCGTCAGTCATTAATAAGGCCACTCTGGGTATTTTTAGTTTGATGATGAAGCCTGGGGTTGTTTTAGTTATACCATCTTTTTGGGAGGGGTTGGTTAATGCCCAGTTCATGAATTTATCACTCACATGTTATTTTAGGTTTCCTTCTTTAATTACCTATTTTATCTTATGTAATCATGAGGAAAATTTTATGCACTTGTCGTTAAATTTCATGAATGTCAATACGAACAAATAATCAATACTCTTTTGGACTAATGTAGTGAGGGGTAATCCAAAGAATGAAGGCCTAATGGATTTTGTTGCTTCATTTTGTTTTTTTAGTTTATTCATTCATTAATAGTTCATCTACACCTACCTTATTACCAAAAGCTCATTCCTTTCTTCAATTGAGAAAGGAAATGAAAGTGGGGGACGGGTACTCTTTTGAAGATTATTGAGAGATCATATTGTATGGAGATGACATGGAACATTACAAGTTACCAAATTTTATTCTTATGAGGATGTTTGCTTTAGATTTTATAAGATAGAGTTTAATTGTGGATCAAATTCATTTTTTCTAGCCAAGAAAGGCCTTCTATTTAGACTGCCAAGGACTGTAGGTCCTTTCATTATCAACACTAAGAAAGTTGCAGGAGAACTTCAGAGACTACTTGAAGGGATGGATTTTTTATTGGTGGAGAAATGGGCTTATGATCCCTTTCATATCATTTCAGAAAGAATCTTGGTAGAAAATCGATATGCTCCATTTTTACATGAAGCTAGACCTAAGATTGAGAAAAAGGAAAATGGAGGAAAATATGTTTCAATAGGGGGAGTATAAGTTGAAACCTCTGTGCAAAGTGTTACATCAATTTCTGGTCATCTAACTAGTTACAATTAGATGGATCGAAATACACCATGTAAGACCAATTTTACCACAGTAAAATTGCTTTCACTATAAGAAATAATTTAATAAACCATATTTTATTAAGTTGTTTCTCGTTCAAATGCAAAACCCCATGAGGAATAATTAAATAAATCATTATTTATTTATTTTTCCTCTAGGAATAATTAATTAAACCATTGTTTAAATAATATTCCTGGTCATATTTAACCTAATTATGAGAAATAATTAGATAATTCATTATTTTTCTTATTTTTCTCTAGGAATAGTTAATTAAATCATTATTTAGTTATTATTCCTTGTTAAATTTGACTAAATCACCTTGAAATAATTTAAAAAATCATTATTTTTTAAATTATTCCTTAACTCCATTCCTAAAATGATAAATAAATCATTTATTTATTTATTATTTCTAAATAAAGGGATTTAACCAATTTAAATTCCTTTTCCCTCCAACAAAATATAATAAAATATTCCAAGCTGTTAGATTTAGATCTTGGTTAATAATATTTTATTATTTTCTATTATCGAGGATAAATCAATATTTTGTTATAAATAGGAGGGTTTTCCATTCATTATTCACATTGATCACTTTAATTGTCGCACTCTGATCATTATCATTGTTGCTACTATTTTCTTGCTTCTTGAGCTGCCACTGAGTTCAACACGTCTTGGGTTTTCTACACCATTGAGAGAGAGAAAATTATGGATCTGAAGCGTTGAGGACAACCAAGAACCCATCCCATTGAGGGGGACTGGTAGCATCATTCTTTGGTCCCTTTCCATGTGTTAATACATATAAAATTCTTTATATATCTTGTCTTTTCCATTGGATGTCTGAAGCGTATTCTTATTTATTTTTACTGTTTAGCTATTTTTACTGCATAGATCTGGGTTTTTGCTACATTTGTTTCGACTATATATTACATATCCAAGGAAGTTAAGCATCCATCTTTGTTGTTAGGGTTGTTTGTCACAAACAACTAAAGTGATCTCTTTTCGTACACTTGTGTTAAGAATTTATGCTAACAATTGGTGACTCCACTGTGTTTTATTTAGATTCCTGCATGAACAACTGATTTAGTAACTATGGTTCTTCTTCATCTATTTTTAGTCTCTTAATGTTGTATTTTACCTTTTATGCCCTAAAACAGTAAAAATTATAACTTCTGGGTGTTTTCCGCAGGTAACAGGTATCAACCGCGCCATAGACGGAAAAATTTGCCACAACCTTCTGCTTGAGGATCCCAGATTTGGAACTTGCACTTTTTGGCCCAAACCTGCGATTTATGCCTCAGATTGCAGCTATCAACCCAAAAAATGTGATTTTCCCGACGTACAGGTTAGTACCTGCGAGCTGCAAATTTTTTTGGGATTTTTTCTGTGACTGTCAGGGTTTACTGCAATCACTATTAAAGGTTTTCTAACCTCTGTTTCAACATGTCTTAGGCCTAGATATGCTAATTTTATTTCCTTGAAGTAGGAAAAAGCCCCTTAGGGTTTCAGTACACTTCCACCTTCTTAGGAGGTGTTTATCTGAGTAGGTAGTTAGATTTTGAAGCGCTTTCAGCCATTGTTTAGGGTTTGATCTATCCTTCTTTTAGGTCCTTTTAGATTGATTATTATTCCATACAAAACCCCCTTTTGGGTTTTTTTTGGTATCTCCCTTAGGGTTTTGACCTTCTGCCTCCCATTTTGCAGAAATTTTCCCTCTGGTTTCTTGTTGTTTTCTGCACCTTTTCTAGTATATCTATGTCATTATATCCTGATCCCTTTGACCTTAGATATTTTTTCTGTCTTGTATGTTTTGAGCCAATTCCGCTTGCCTCTTAGATCATTTGTTCGAGAAGCCTTTTTTTTGGGTTGAATTTATGCATCTTTAGCTATTTATTTTACTATCATTTCGGTTTTATTTACAATTGTTCAACATTTTTTTATTTTTCTTTATACAATGGTCTGGGCTTAATTAAAAATAACACACGGCTTGCAAACATACACACCTAAAGTGAAGAGCGCTTGGTTTACACCACCAAGCCATGACATAAACATTGTAATTAATTTATCTGCTTCACTAAGCCTTTTTTATCATTCTTCCATATTTTCGTGTCATTTTTTTCTTGCCATCATTGTGCCCCCAAGGTGTTTATCTCAAAGACTCCAAGGCCTTCATCCTTAGTTTCTGTTAGGAAGGCTTACTCCACCATGTATAATTCAGGTTAGTCCTCCGCCGAGTCCCCATACCGACTTTGATTTTGGTTCATCGGGTCCTTCCTCTGATTCCGAACCTGGTTTTCTTTCACCCTATTCCGTCACCATCTCAAGTGCCGCAGGTGCTGTTTCTCAAGATGGTGGTAGCCCCAGCCCTAATGCTGGAGCTTCTACTAGTGGAGCCACTACCGGAACCATTTCGGCTACTCCTTGGCTACCTTTTATAGCATGTTTAAGCCTTCCTGATTTTAGCTAGTTAATTAACAATCCTATACTCCACAATCCACATTGGCCTGTTATACCAACTAAGCTTCCTTCATACATCCTTAAGTTTGAAGGAAAAAATAGAGAGGACCCTAATAATCATGTCCACTCCTTTCACATGTGGTGTTCATCCAATTCCATCACTGATGACTCCATCTATCTTCGGTTTTTCCAAAGTACGCTCACTGGAGAAGCTGCAAAGTGGTATGTCAAATAGACCACTGCCTCACATTCCACTTTTGCGACTCTTGCTAAAGTTTTTGTATCATACTTCTAGTTACCTCTTTGATATGATACTGGTACTGAGTTTTTGACTGCATTCCATCAAACTTCTTCCACATGCCTTTTTGACCATGTCTAAGAATGGCGTAGAAGGAAGAGCCTGTGTCGAGCTCTTATATTCGACGATTGTGTCTATATGCATCGGTTTCTCATAACTCTTTTTCATTCTATTGGTAAATATGTCGTGTCTCACTTTCCTCAGACCAAGGAATAAGCTCTCCAAGTCGCATTGAAATATGACTTGATCTACGCCCAATCTGGTTATGTTTATAACGTTTTACCAGATCTTCCTAGACTTGGTGGTGCCAATGCACCGGGGGCATCTCACGCTGCCGATGGTATTATTGGATCTCTTTCATATCTGTATAATCATCCTCCCATGGGTTATGGCTTCCCTCAGGGAGGTTCCAACTCCTCTAGCACTTATCCACCTTCTGACAACATGTATCCAAGACAAAGCACGCCTTACACATTTTCCCAATTGCATCAACTGATGTCAGTGCCAGTTGTTTCTCAACCTGCTTACCACAATGTTGCTAAACCTAATTTCTATTCTTATCCACAGCCTGGTGCTCCAGCCCCTCCGGCATCAGCACCCCAGGATCTCGTGCCTTCTCAACCTCCACCACAACAGCCACCTCCCCCTCAAGGTTAGGTGTATATGTAGTAGAGTGTAACTAATCCTCCTAATTCCAAGAAAAATAGGAAAGGAAACCAAAACCCACCAGCACAAAGTAATCAAGGGCGCCAAGGTAACAAAAAAAAAACACCCCAAGGGAACCAACCTAACACTAACAACCAACAATAAGGGTATCAGCCCAAGCAGAACATTCCACTTCGTATGAAAAAACCTTGTTATTGTTGTGGTGTTGATGACTATTATACTCATGATTTTCCCCTCTTACCCTATATGTGCTAGTTGTGGGAAGAACAAGCGACATCTAGATGACAACAAGCCACTGCTTCGACTCCTCCAAATACTATGCCAGCTCAACCGGTTGTGTTCACAAATCCTTTCCCTCGGCAAGGAGATGTGGTTTCCCAAACCCCTCAAGGTCAGGTCGCCCCTCAACCTTCATAGTTTGGTACCCCTGAATACTAGATTCTCATGATGAATTATGAAGATGTCTATACTGCTGATGTCAACCTTCAAACTCAGTTGCACCAATATGACAAGCCATTCGCCAAGTCTGCAACCAAGTCCCAAACTAAAGTTTCCACAGAGTCCATTTCGACACCTAATGCTCCCTTATATATCCCTCAACCTTGGGCAGAGGTTATTCCCAAGATCCCCAAATGGCCATTACGTTGAAATGCTGCTTCTGTCAAAGCCTCCCACACTTACAACATAGTAGATGATTTGCCACAACCTATTCCTGCCATGTCAATGTTGGAATTCCTCTAATCGTTCCCTTCATAACGTAAATATCTACTATCTTCTCTAGACGTTGTGGACCCTTTAGATGATCGTTTGATCATCTTTGATGTTGACAAGTCATAACATCCCCACCTACCTTCATTTGTGACCTTCCAAATGCCATTCAAGATTTGTAATGTCGATGTCTCGCGATGTATCATTGACGAGGGCACATCCACCTGTGTGATGTTTGCCTCTCTTTGGAATAAACTCGGATCACCCGACTTAGCCCCATCCACCATCACTTTGGGTGCTTGAGACAATCACCGTTCTCATCCGCTTGGCATGTACCGCAATTTTCCTGTCACTCTTGCGGGAGAGACTGTTTGTGTTGACATTGAAGTCATTGATGCCCCCTTGGATTACAATATCCTCTTGGATCATAGCTATACCTATGCAATGTCAGCCATCGCATCTGCGGTTAACCGTAAGATGTGCTTTCCTCACAATAGAAATATCGTCACCATCAATCAGTTGACATATTACGAACCGAAGTCTCAAACCTCCCTCGAGTATATCATATCTTCGGTGACCGATAAATAAGCAGTTTCACCTCTCACCAGTTTTTCACTTGGAGTCTATAAATATTCCACCTTAATTGGTGCATTCTTTGCCCCCCCCCCCCTTCTCTTTGACCCTATTTCATTAAATGTTTGCATGATGCAATCGTCTCGAGCTCACCACAAGAGGTTCGGTTCAACCAGCTAGTAGCCTATGCCTGTGCAACCTTTTGGTGGTCACTTGACGAAGCCTTCAGGTTCTTCACTTCAAGGGCCTTCTCCCTCTCCTGGTGTCTCTTCCACCCCTTTTCAACCAAGAATGATTCCCCCAGTCCATTACCCTTCTAGTCAGATACCGTTTTTATCTCCCCCCTGTGGATTCTTTTCGGTTCCCATTATGGCTACGTTGAGCCTTCTCAATTTGACTCTAGGGATCCTCGTTTGGTACATTGATCCCCCAGCCAACACTCTACCTGATCAACTTAAACCTTATACCGCTTTGACCCCAGTCCAACCGGTCGCTATGACCCCTCCCTTTACTTCAGTGCCTCAACCACCTCAATAGGAATCTACTCCTATTGAGAGAGCATCTGGTGAAGGGGGCAAAGCCAAGAAGATGGAACCTAAAGAAAAGCCCCCCCAAAGAACTCCTGCTCCCCCTAATCCTCCAAAGAAGCAACCTCTTTTCACTTTGTGTGATGTTGTTGAGCATGCTACTCACAATTGTTCCGAGCTTCCTCACCTCAAACCTGTGATCAATGAGACATTTCCTGAATTCGATATCCCAGAGTTCCATGTTACCTTACCTGATTGAACTAAGAAACTCAAATCATTGTGCACAAATCACCCTTGTGTTTTGTGTGATCTTTATAGCCACTATACTCACTTTTTTCCCTGTTTCGATGAATTTCTCAACACCCTTGAGGCTGTTCGCAAAATAGAGGGCGCTCATAGTGGATCATGTACTCCTCTACTTGCGAGTTTTTCTTCGGCAGAACCAAAGGAAATTTCTGCATCCATTGTGACACCTCCCCCTAATGTTGAGATGATGGAACCTTCGGCCACTATCCTTTATCTGTTATCATCCATAAGATCCATGGTGGAAGGCCCCTCTAGGGAATCCCCTTCTATTTCCACTAAACATCCTTCGGTGATCACCCTGGGCTCAACATCGGTAGATGTTTCATCTACTAGCTCTTCGTCTACCCTCTATAGTGATGCATATGCAAACCATATCTCTTATGATGATGCATCAGTTAGCCCGGTTACATCATGTGGTCTTTCTTCTGCCAGTCCTCCTATCTTTCATTCTCATGAAGACATTATGGAAGTAATGAACACCCTTGAATTTCCTTGGGATGATATGCACCATCATGCATACTTCGTTCTATAGCAGTCCCATGACCAGTATGTTGTGGAGTCTAAATACGTCATCCATAATGAGGTCGACTGGTTCCCCCCCCCCCTTACATCAAACCCATGAATTCGATCCGCATACACCTTGTGGACATTACATTAACACCCAATGTTTGGCAAAGGAGGCATACCTTCTAGAGGATTTCAAAGTCCAACTCCTTCCTAACCCTCGCAGTGCACTCTACCTTAAGAGATTTTACCCATAGCATCTCCCATCGAGATGCATGTTTTATTTCTGTCATGCATTTAGGTAGCTTGCAATTTTCATCATCTCATTTATTATCATGTGGCTCCTTTTAGATGTGCGAAGAACTCAGGTTGTAACACTCGTATGACTACCTTGCCTCCTCCTCTCTGTAATAGTCACCCCCAACAGTGCATCCTGGGCTCTCGCGGGTCCCCATCCTAGATTTTCACATGAGGCTGAAGTGTGGGGATCTTCTCGAAGAAGAATGAGCACAACACTATACCAAAAGCACAGTCATGGTTCACTTGTCTCTTATGTAGCAACAATTTTTGTTTCAATAATGATAGCATTGTTTAGGCCCACCCATAGTAGGTCCCATTCAGTACACTCTCAACTATCATCATCTTCCCTCCAGTGATGTGGTGGAACGCCTGGTTTCCCAGGATCCACAATACTGTTGCGACGACCGTCTGTGTCTCTATTCTCACTAGATCACCGATCGGTATGGTCATGCCCTTAGCACGAGCATATGTTCTGCAGTGGTGTTATATGAACTCTAATATGTTCTACCCTCATGGTAACAATGGATGTATATCTCCCACCACCCCCAGTGGTGACAGTCCGGTCAAGAAGTAAATTTCTTGTATCATCAGCTCAATCCAATGCCCCTACACTACAAAGGCCTCTTGGTCTAGATCCTAGTAGCTGACTA
Organism: Pinus albicaulis; assembly: GCA_034641835.2. Lineage (NCBI taxonomy): Eukaryota > Viridiplantae > Streptophyta > Pinopsida > Pinales > Pinaceae > Pinus > Pinus albicaulis. Next base: position 1,975,813,428 of record CM076578.1, read on the forward strand.
TACTAGACAGCAAGGGCTCCCCTTCCCTCATCGGTGGGTTCTCAATTAGCTTGAGAACCTCGTACCTCGCTAGTATGCCTCAGACCACCTGATCCCCCCAGATCATGGAACAAAGTGCATCCAAATCTCTCTCTCTCCAGTTTATCTTTAACTTTTCCATACCTACACAAACCCAACATGTTTGTTAGTTCAAATAAAGAAAACCTGCATCAAAATAATGAAGCCCCAGTTCCCAGCCAAAAACAGGTCAAAACCCACCTTTTTGACCAACTCGCTGTTTCCCGACCCTGTACCTGCAAGCTCACTGTTTTACCCTCTGAAAAATGCGAGCCAAATTGCAGAACAGGGCCCAGGAAGTGCGAGTCGGCCATGAGGAATGACAAGGTGTTGTTCCTGGGCACTGGGAACCTAATCTAAAAATATAATCCACTGAAAATGAAGAGTAAGGTTAGGCCACCTACATGCAACTGAAATATCTCGACTCCAACGATTGGTTTGTCCACTATGAATGCCGCAAGATTTAGGGCCTTCTCCTCATGTCCACATTCACCACAGCTCCACTCGTAAATGAACCAAATTGGAGGGAAATCACCCTATTAAAAGAAAAACCCTAATTTTTCTTTTGCCAATTGTGACCAAACCGTAGCTCAGTTTGACAAACCATCACTTGTCTCTTGCGTAGCGAAAACTGTCATTTCAGTAACAACAGCATCATCTGGGCCTACCCATAGTAGGTCCCATTCAATACACTCTCAAATAACATCATCTTCCCTCCAGTGATGTGGTGGAACGTCTAGTTTCCCAGGATCCACAGTACTATTGAGAAGACAGCCTGTGTCTCTAGTCTCACTAGATCACTGATCAGTATGGTCGTGCCCTTAGCACGAGCATATGTTCTGCAGTGGTGTTCTATGAACTCTAATATGTTCTACCCTTGTGGTAACAATGGATGTATATCTCCCACCACCCCCAGTGGCGACAATCCGGTCAAGAAGTAAATTTCTTGTATCATCAGCTCAATCCAATGCCCCTGCACTACAAAGGCGTCTTGGTCTAGATCCTATTAGTTGACTATACTAGACAACAAGGGATCCCCTTCCCTCATTGGTGGGTTCTCAATTAGCTTGAGAACCTCGTACCTCGCTAGTATGCCTCAGACCACCTGATCCCCCCAGATCACGGAACAAAGTGCATCCAAATCTCTTTCTCTCTAGTTTATCTTTAACTTTTCCATACCTACACAAACCCAACATGTTTTTTAGTTAAGATAAAGAAAACCTGCATCAAAATAATGAAGCCCCAGTTCCCAACCAAAAATAGGTCAAAACCCACCTTTTTGACCAACTCGCTGTTTCCCGACCTTGTACCTACGAGCTCACAGTTTTACCCTCTGAAAAATGCCAGCCAACTTGTAGAACAGGGCCCAGGAAGTGCGAGTCAGCCATGAGGAATGACAAGGTGTTGTTCCCGGGCTCTGGGAACCTAATCTAAAAATATAATCCACTGAAAATTAGGAGTAAGGTTAGGCCACCGAAATGCAACTGAAATATCTCGATTCCAACGATTGGTTTGTCCACTACGAATGCTACAATATTTAGGGCCTTCTCCTCCTATCCACGTTCACCACAGCTCCACTCGCAAATGAACCAAATTGGAGGGAAATCGCCCTATTAAAAGAAAAACCCTAATTTTTCTTTCGCTAATTGTGACCGAACCGTAGCTCAGTTTGACAAACCATCAGCACCATTGGAAAGCTCTCACTAAGCTCTGAATGGATATCCTTTTGTTTTTGGTGTTTTTATACTTCACCCAGAAGCCATTTTTCCAAGAAGGGTCACTTCGCCACCTCTAAAAATTTCTTCACTTGCACTACCTATACTTGGGGCACCACCTTGCCTCCATAATTGTCATTGCATGTGTCGATTTTCTTCATGAGTAACCATATTTTTCTCATGATTTTATGGTCCCCATCAAGCCTATTCTGTGTGGAAGCCTCATCAAGTCACCCTTTTTTAGAGCATCCGAGTTGAGTCACCATTGCATTCATGGAGTCTTTCCTAAGTCCCTTTTGCCTCATGTTATAGTATTCCATCCATTTATGCCTTATCCCTCTCTCGTATAGCCCATTTTGGCCTCCATTCATATTGTCCCCCATCCCCTTCAGATTCGAGTCAGTCGCTTTTTATGCTCCATCTCCTCTCGTATATTCCATGCTTTTTATGCTCTGACAAGGGAAGTCATCCGACCGCTACTCAGTATCCCCTCTTCAATCATCGTCCCTAGTGTCAGTCTATCAGTCACTTTTAATATGATCCCTCGTGCGTTAGTTTAGGATCCTCATTGCCTCACTTATGGTGGGCCTCCTTCTGTCGACATCAACACATTCATTCCAAAAGATAGGTCTAGAGGGTAGCGTACCTTGGTTCTAGCTTCCATTCTTGTTCGATGCCTCAGATCAGGCAAAGGGCCTCCTGATTGCCCTTTTACTTGATTTTTTCTAATCCTCTCCACTTTATCATGATCGAGATTCATATAATTGATGGTTTGGTGATCTAGAAGATTGTCCCAGTGATTCCTAGGTGTGTGTGATATTTTTCAGACCTCATGAGGGGGTGGCTCTTTAGGTAGCCCCACACCTGCCCACATGACCTCGTTTTATGCTACAACCTTAGATGCAACTCCAAGGAATTGGTGGGTTCAGTTCCAGCCACTTGCAACGCCTATACCATGCATGTATCACTCAGATGACCCATTCATATTTTTAGAGCCCTATCCTGTTTATCAGGGCTTCTTTGGTTGTTATTATGTCTCATGTACTCATATATTACTGTATTCAGTCCTGCCTATTATCCCAAGCACAGTATGTATGTGGGATCTGTTATATTCTTGTTTGGCCCATTTCTTTCTTGCATATCATGTACTTTATAGCTCAGTCTCATTTTTAATAGGCGCACCATTATTCTTTGTACTTTGTCATCTTGACGGGCATAGGTATGCCTCCCCGCCTCACTAAGAACAGGTACCCAAACATTAAAGGAGGTTATATCATTTGTAGGTCTCGCCTCCTCAAGTTATTGTCCTCTTTCACTTCACTCTGTCTATGTATATATATCTTTCTGACTCCCCTTCGGTGTCTAGTGATTGTGTTCTTACAACGTACTTCGGTCATATGATTAGATCCTAATGCTCGCACATTGGGGGGGCAATTAGTTACACCAATTTTTGGTCATCTAACCACTTATAATTATATGGATCGAAGTACACCATGCAAGACCAATTTTACCATAGTAAAATTTCTTTCACTATAAGAAATAATTTAATAAGCCATATTTTATTAAGTTATTTCTGGTTGAAACAGGAAACCCATGAGGAATAATTAAATAAATCATTATTTATTTATTTTTCCTCTAGGAATAGTTAATTAAACCACTATTTAAATAATATTCCTGGTCATATTTAACCCAATTATGAGAAATAATTAGATAAATCAATATTTTTATTATTTTTCTCTAGGAATAATTAATTAAATCATTATTTAGTTATTATTGTTGACACCTAATCCTAAGGGATTGGGTGAGATTGTATATTATTGTAATTTAGTAAATAAGGAAGGCCAAGAGACATTGGGAAGTGAATCCCAATAGCCTCACCTCCATGTATAACTACACACACAATCTCCATCTAATTCATCTTCATTTTTGCGGAGTTACCTCTTGGTCTGACATGGTATCAGAGCCAGTCCCATTCTTGGCATTCCTGCCTTTGGTGTAACTCCCTCATGTTTTGCATTTTTTGCAAACTGTCATTGTGCATTCAATTTTTTTTTTACTACTCCTGGCATTATGTTTTTATTGCTCCGGGAATTCTGCAATTCTGGAATAATTCTGAATTTTTTTTGGCAAATTCTACGTCATTTCAGATCTGCACATTTAATTTTTACTATGCAATTTTAGCTCTTCACATTTAATTTTTACTGTGTAATTTCAACTCTGCACATTTAATTTTTTTTACTGTTCCATTCTCCTCATTCCCTCACTTCACTCCCTCACAGCCCTCTCCTCCCTCGACCCTTCGGCCTTCCCTCCCTCACAGCATCACACCCCTCGGCCCACACCTCATGCTCTTCCTTGGCCCCTCGGCTTCCCTTCCCATTCCCCTCACCCGATCATGCACTCCGAACCCGCAGAACCTCGCCCTCACCCGCTACCCTCCCTTCCCCACCCACTCACCTCTCTCCCCGCCCCCCATTGCATGCACTCACCTCCCCCTCCCCCATCGCTCCCCTCCCTTCCCCACCCGCTCACCCCTCTCCCCGCCCCCCTCACATCCACTCACCTCCCCCTCCCCCATCGCTCCCCTCCCCACTCACAGACCGCTCCCCGCCCTTCCCCACCCGCTCACCCCTCTCCCCACCCCCTCGCATCCACTCACCTCCCCTCCCCCATCGCTCCCCTCCCTTCTCACGGCCTACTCCCCTCCCTTCCCCACCCCCCTCGCGTCCACTCACCTCCCCCTCCCCCATCACTCCCCTCCCCACTCACGGCCCACTCACCCTCCCCCTCCTGGTCTGTCATATGAATTTTTTTTAAATTTTTTTACAAAAAATACCCACCCCAAAAAAAGCCTCCCCCTACCCTGGTAAACACCTTCCCTAGAAAACACCTCACCCAGAAAATACCTGCCCTAGTAAACACCTTCCCCAAAAAACACCTCCCCCAGAAAATACCTCCCCTGGTAAAAACCTTCCCCAGAAAACACCCCCTAGAAAATGCCTCCATCAGATAATACCTCTATTTTTCCCCAAAAAAAGAAATTACAAATATATATATATATATATATATTGCAGAATTTAAACCAGAATTGTGTTTTTACCGTGACAACAAAGAATTTTTTCTTCAAAAGAATGCATTCTCTCATATCTATTGTAGGAGTTGTTCTCTTTGGCAAGGAGAACTATCCTAAATGGTCTCAGAAAATCAAGCACACTCTCATTTTTAATGATCTGTGCAGAGGAATTTGTGAAGGAGAAGGAGACCTTCCACCAACAAAGCCCACTTCAGACAAGGAGATTTCCATTTGGGAAAACAAGAACTTTAAGGCCTATGCCTTGATTGCAGCTTCCATAAATGAAGAGGTGAGTCACCATATTACAACATTTTAAAATTCCTATGAAGCTTTGAGCAAGCTAAAAGAACTCTATGACTCACAATCAGAACTTGAATTGTTCAATTAATGATTAAGTTGTTCAGTCTTGAATTGAAAAATGATGACCCTCTTGCCTTAGCTTCAGAAGTAAGAAGTATCACGCATGACATTAAGAAAACTGGTGTAAAATTTGATATACCTTTCATAGCATATGTTAAGGCATTGTATCCAACTTACTCACATTATCTTGAGTCATTGCAAGCAAGTGGAAACCTCGTGAAAATCACCTCTGATTCCCTTGACAAAAAGTTTGCAGAAAGAGAGAAAGCTTTTGGAAAGATGACAACCCCTCTGTATTCTGAGGAGGCTGTATGCTTTTTCCATAGAGAGAAGATTCATGCTCAAGATTATTTCAGAGGAAGAGGTGGCTGAAGAGGAATAGGTGGAAGAATTTTCAGAGGAAGGGGAGGCGGAAAAACTCAAACTAAAAAATCTGATCTTCAATGCATATGCTGCAATAAAGACTGGCAAGATGCATATACATGTAAGCTGCCTTGGGATAAAATTGAGAAGAAAAAAAATCAAGAAAAAGGTAAAAATCATGACAGAGACAAAGGTAAAGCACCTGGATCTACTCATTACGTTGTAGCACATTGTAACAATGGAGTAACTGAAGACTTGTTCGATGTTTCATTTACTTCTTGGATAAATGATTAGTTGCTAGATTCAGGAGCAACATGTCACATGACATTTATAAAATATTTTTTTGAAAAATTTAATGACAAAGTTGATGGAGTAGTATACTTCGTAGATAAATCCAAACTCAAGCCATCAGGGCTTGGCACAATCAGGCTTAAGTTGCTTGGTCTTCCAGATCATCTTCTACATGAGGTTCTATACCTCCTTGAGTTGAGGAGAAACTTGCTATCCTTGGTCCACATCTGCCAGAAAGGACACTCCATTCACATGTTTTATGGCAAGGTTGAGTTCATAAAAGCATCAGATCGCTCACTTGCCATGGAGGGAATAGAAGAAGGAAGACTCTTGAAGCTGCAAGGTTCCTCTGCTCATGCACAAAACTTTGCATTCAGTTCACATCATGATGAAGGTAAATTCCCATCAAGTCTTTTATGTCATGCTAGATTTGGATACTTAAACTATGACAGCCTTCGATTTTTGAAGAAAAATGGTGTTAATGGACTGCCTACAATTCCTAGGAAACTTAAGTAATGTGATGCTTGTATTCTTCAAAAGCATAGCAAACAACTATTTCATGATTCACATACCAGAGCACATAGAAAACTTGAGCTTATTCATTCAAATTTATGTGGCCCTATGCCTGTTGCTTATGCAAATGGAAATAAATATATGATGACATTTATTGATGATTACACCAGAATGTGTTGGGTTTACTTATTAAAGAACAAATCTGATGCTTTTCAAACATTCAATAATTTTCCTGCATGGATTGAAAATGATGCACAATCTCATATTGGCTCTTTTCATACTGATCATGGAAAAGAATACACTTCAAACAAATTTGAAAATTATCTTCGTCAACATGGGATAAAACATCAAACAACTATGCCCTATAATCCCCAACATAACGGTGTAGCTATGATGCAGTTCTATGTGTTGTATACATAAAGAATAGGTGTCCTTCAAATTCAATCAGAAACAAAACTCCTTATGAAATTTGGCATGGCCACATTCCTTCGGTGAAGCATTTCAGGGTCTTTGGTTCCACTTGTTATGCTTTGATACCCAAGGTACAAAGGAATAAACATGGTGCTAGAAGTTGAAAATGTATCTTCTTGGGGTATTCTAATACCTCTAAAGGATATCGTCTCTATGATGAAGTCAATAAGAAGTTTGTAATAGCAAGAGATGTCAAATTCCTTGAATATTCCAAGACTAACAATGTTGTTGAGCGGCAACTTGATTGCCTGGATAGATTAACACATGCAAAGTATTTTCAAGAATTTGATAATCAGATTCCACATCTTGAAGGTGGGATTCCTATAATGAATCAATCTGTGGAATCATTTTCTGAGGCACTCTCTCCCCCACATGAAGAACCAACCACGGATGACACCTTGAACGATGTGATTGATAGAATTGATAGATTGAATCTTGATTCAACTCCAACTCAGTCAAATGAGCAACCTAGGCCATCTCAGAAAGGTCCCCCCAAATGGCTGACAAAGACACTAGAAAATGTTCATCCCGGTGAGGTTGGAAAGACAGGAACAAGAAGTTCCACTAGACAAAATGAAGGTGATGTAGATAATTCTAATTCACCTGTTGATATGGATATTGATTATAACTGTGAATTTATTTTGGCTACAGATCATGAACCAACTTCCTTCAAAAGAGTCACTTCTCATGTTGAATGGAATGAAGCGATGCAAAAGGAGTATGATTCCTTGATAAAGAATGGCACTTGGAAACTGGTTGATCGCCCTTTGGTAACCAAACCAGTTGGATGTAAGTGGGTCTACAAGAACAAGTACAAAGCAGATGGCTCACTTGACAGGCACAAAGCCAGGCTTGTGGCAAAAGGTTTTGCATAGAAAGAAGGGGTCGATTATGAAGAAAATTTTGCTCCCACGGAAAAATGGGCCACCATCCGGACACTCTTTGCCCTAGCAGCTCAGAAGGGATGGAAATTCCATCAAATGGATGTAAATACCACCTTTTTTAATGGATATCTAAAGGAGAAAGTTTTTATGTCCCAACTAGAGGGATTTGTTGTGAAGGGTCAAGAACACAAAGTATGCAAACTTATAAAATCCTTGTATGGCCTCAAGCAAGCACCGTGAGCCTGGTATGAGAAATTAACTGAGCATCTTCTGAAACTTGACTTAAAACATTTTGATCTTGATGATGCAACTTTGTTTGTTAAGAAAGTTGGAAAAATAGTTGTATATATTGTGGTGTATGTAGATGATCTTTTGATGATAGGGAACAATGAGATTTATATTGCATCCATAAAGAAATAATTGAAGAAAGGTTTTGAAATGACTAATTTGGGTTATGTTCATTACTATCTGGGTATTGAAGTAGCTCAACATCCAAAATTTATATTTATTTCTCAAAAGAAGTACATTGGAGATCTTTTGAACAATTTTGGCATGGATAAATGCAATCCCTTAACCACTCCAACGGAACAAAACTTGAAGCTCACATCCATTGAAGGGAAGGAATTCGAGGATGCAATGAAGTATATACAGCTTGTAGGAAGTTTTATCTACCTGACTACCACCAGACCATACATCTCATTTGTTGTTGGAATCCTCTCCAGGTTTATGCAAAAACCTTGTGAAGGACATTGGTCTGCTGCAAAAAGAGTTCTAAAGTACTTGAGGGGACTCAATACTTTGGACTCAAATATACACAGGTAGGTGATTTCAGCTTGATAAGATACTACGATTCAGACTTTGATGGGGACAAAGAAACTAGGGTGTCTACTTCAGGTTATACCATGAGTCTTAGATCAGGATTTGTCTCATGGAGATCACGCAAACAGTTAGTTCTAGCAGATTCCACAACTGAGGCAGAATATGTGGCAGCAGCTGAAGCAACAAAGGAAATTGTGTGGCTCAGGAAAATCCTAGAATATTTGCAGATGAAACAAATGCATTCAAAACCACTCATGATCGACAACACTTCTGCAATAAAGTTGGCCAAGAACCCGAAGTTCCATGATCGAACAAAGCACATCAATACAAAATACCATCTCATTCGACATCATGTTGAGGCCAAAACCATCCATCTAAGTCATTTTTCCACAAATGAGCAGACCGCAGACATATTCACCAAAGCACTTGGAAGATAAAAGTTTGAAAAGTTCAGAACGATGCTTAGACTCATGAACATCCCTCAGATTAAAGGGGGCAATGTTGACACCTAAACCTAAGGGATTGGGTGAGATTGTATATTATTGTAATTTAGTAAATAAGGAAGGCCAAGAGACATTAGGAAGTGAATCCAAATTGCCTCACCTCCATGTATAAGTACACACACAATCTCCATCTAATTCATCTTCAGTTTTGCAGAGTTACCTCCTGGTCTGACAATTATTCCTTGTTAAATTTGACTAAATCACCTAGAAATAATTAAAAAAATCATTATTTGTTAAATTATTCCTTAACCCCATATTTGAAATGATAAATAAATAATTTATTTTTTCATTATCTCTAAATAAAGGCATTTAACCAATTTAAATTCCTTTTCCCTCCAAAAAAATATAATAAAATATTCAAAGAAGTTAGATCTAGATGTTGGTTAATAATATTTTATTATTCGCCATTATCGAGGATAACTAAATATTTTGCTATAAATTAGAGGGTTTTCCATTCATTATTCACTTTGATCACTTTAATTTCCGCGCTCTGATCATTATCATTGCTACTACTATTTTCTTACTTCTTGAGCTCCCACAGAGTTCAACACGTCTTGGGTTTTCGACACCATTAAGAGAGAGAAACTTCTAGATCTGAAGCATTGAGGGCAGCCAAGAACGCATCCCATTGAGGGGGACTGGTAACATCATTCTTTGTTCCCTTCCCAGGTGTTAATACATATAAAATTCTTTATAAATCTTGTCTTTTCCATTGGATGTCTAGAGCGTATTATTATTTATTTTTACTATTTAGCTATTTTTACTTCATAGATATGGGTTTTTGCTACATTTGTTTTGACTATCTATTACAGATCTAAGGAAGTTAAGAAACCATTTTTCTTTTTAGGGCTGTTTGTCACACACAACTAACGTGATCTCTTTTCATACACTTGCGTTAAGAATTTACACTAAGACAAAGTGAAAATAATCTCAAGAGAGGTAGGGAATAAATCATGGATTTAGATGAAGATGCAGATGGAGCAACAAAAAGGAAAAAAATATCTGATGAGGGAAGCACATCATTAGTTTCTGGTTTTCAATTTAAGTTGGGAGAGATAGTATGTACACCATCCTCTACAAATCATGATGAGACTACTCAAGGCTCAGTACCAGTAATTAAACAAGGATTTACACATATTGAAGATAGAAATAGCCAGATAAGAGAAAACATGGAAGCTTAGCTAGAAGCTTAATCATCTTCTGATTATCAAACGATATTGTTGTTAACCATGGATTTAGAAAGGAATAGACTCAAAATTTCCTTTTCTCATACTTCTGCATTATCTTTCTCCTTTTCAATGGGTTTTAGAATAGTTAATTTGACTATACATGCCAATAATATTCCTCTTCCTGATAAGATTAATCTTGATAGGAAAAATGGAGAATTAATTTGAAATGATTTAAATAAAACATTATTAGCTGCCATCAAAACTAAAGGAATGTTGGAGTAGGTTTTTTGTCAGCTTAAGTGTGAAAAGGAAAATTCAAAAGATTTTTCAACTCATAAAGAAGAGGTGAAGAAACTAGTAATCAAAGTTGGAGTAAATCATGAAGTACAAATAATCCAATGACAGAGAATATTCCAGCGTGGAGTTTAATTTGTATTTTCATAATGTTTAGCATAAATTATTTTATTTCAATGTAATTTCATCTTCCGAATGTAATATGTTAAGGATATTTAGTCCCGAGGTAGTTTAGGAATTTGACAGTTTCATAACTGTCTTTTCAAAATTTTGTATAAAAAATACTTTGAAAGAAGAAATGAGGTTCTGGAGTTTTGGATCTCAAAGGCAACTGAAAATTTTGTACTTTTAATTTCATATGATTGTGAATAATTTTTTCACAGAGATTCCATAATTTTTTGGGTATGACAAGTTTTTCTTGTTACATCTTGTGTTAATGTTCTTCTCTTAGAATTGAGTAATAAATTTGTTGGTATTTAATTTTACAGTTTTGTAAGTTAAATTTAAAATCATTAATTATGTGCTACTCCTTTCTATTTTCCATTTCATGTCAGTCATATTTCCTCTAAAGTTGAAGATAAAAAATTCTCTACAAGACAACCTATTATCAGAAACTTTCCACCCTCACTTCTTTCTATTCTTTCTATCATTTATACTCATCATAAAAATTCCTTTGTGAAATTTTTGTTCACATGTGGAAAGTTAAAGGATTTTAAAATAATATTTGGGTTTTACAAAATGAAGGGACAATTAGATAATTCCTTTTTAGTTTTACATGAATGTCTTGGGCACTGATTTCTCCTGAGCCATAATTTGTCTCCCAAGGTACAAAAATTTTTGGCGTTGTTGCCAAGGAGCAAAGATACAAAGTTATTTTTTCCCAAGCTTTTATTCTTGAATCATTTCTTTTGTTGGTGAGTAAAGAAAGTGATTAGGCTAAGTCTCTCACCAAGAAAACAATCCTGGCTCCAAGAAGATGACACACAAGGTTTGATACATCGGAGTAGAATATTGATACCCTCTTTGACCTTGAGAAGTTAGTCTCTCAAAGAGTGTGGAATTATAAGTCACCAGTAACCCCAAATACTATTATGTCTACTCCTGGTACCAGTTCTGATCAATAGTTTCCTATTTTTTGTTCAGAAGAAATTGTTCAAAATCTTGATTTTTTACAAGAAGATTTAATATCCGATCAAACTCTTTTTCCTGAACCAACTTTAGAAGATAAATATTTTGAGTCAGTTTCATTCTATTTTCCATAGTTTCAATCAGTTGCGGAAATTGATATTTTAGCCTCAAAACAATATGTTTCTTCCATTAATTAACCAGTTCCCATTTCAGTTCAGCCTCCTCAATCCTTTGTGTTTCAAGAAGGAGGCTCTTTTGTAATTAACCCAAATTTAGAAATGGTTGTCCCCGCATTTATTATGAACATATATGCTCCTTTAAATCTACCACAGCCAATGAATTCTCTCCCACAAGAATATCGCAAGTTTCTTCCTAGGTTCACAGGTGAATATGAAATGACAATTGAAAAACATATTGCTACATTTTGTGCTTTTGCTGAAAATATGAATGTTGAAAATTTAGGTGTGGTGATGAGATTGTTCATTCAAGAACTTGATGAATATGAAAGGAAGTGGTTCAAAATGCTTTCTGCAAATTCTATTAATACTTGGGAGGAGTTAGAAAATAAATTTATACAGAGATGGGGAGAGAAAAAAGATCACAACTTTTTTGTAACAGAAGGAGAAAGTTAGAATATTTAATAAAACCTCCACCTATTGGAGTAAAGGTGATGGTTGCAGGTGCTTTTGAATCTGATTTTTTATTCACAATAAGGGAAATGAGATCCCCTAATTTAGATCAGATCCAAACTGATGCTCTTGAAATCGAGGAAAAATTGTCTGATGTTGGGAAGATTAAGTCAAATCAGGAGGTTGATGAAAAAGGAAAGGTAAAACAAGAATTAAAGGTTGTTAACCATCCCAAAGATGGACATGAGCAGAAGTTGGAATAAATTACCAAATTTATTAGGAATCTGTCAAATAAAATTGTAAATCTAGAACTTGAAAATAAAAATCCTCCTAGACAGATTCAACAAGGACAAAATAGAAATTTTAATCCTGAATTTAGGAGGCAGCAACCACTGCAAATAATGGAGAGGGACAGAAAGGATCAAGATCATATCCAACCACCTCTATATATAGAGGATGAACTAGAAGAAGCAGCATAAGAAGATCCTAAAAACAATTATAGTCACATTTCTATTTTGTATGGAGAAGAGGAAGATATGATCAGAAGTCAGTAATTAAGACCTGAAGTTCTCAATTTCATGTCTCTCTAGGTGAGGAGGAGATTTATGATTATTGTAAAAAATTCACAGATTTCATACAGGAAGAGCTACACAGAAAGTATGACCTTAGATCAAGAAAAAGGTTGAGAGTACAAGATGGTTAAGAAGCACAGAAAGAGCAGACACCTCAATAGATGACGACTCCACAAAAACCCCCAATACAACTCGACAAAGGAAAAAACAAGTCAAATCGACTCCAAAAGTTAAATTTCAATAAGGAGAAAGTTCAAAGGAAAAAATAAATACATGAGCATTGAATAATATTGTTCAACAACCTGTTGACAGTTCTCATGATGTTTCAAATCAAAAACTCAATGAAGAAGAACAAGAGAAAGCCATAAAAAAAAGTCATTCCTTTAACTTGGTAAATGAGTTGGAAAATATCAAAGCACCATTTCCTTTGACCGTGTTGATTAAGACTCCAACATATAAAAAGAAATTGTTTAATTTTATAAATATTTCACAGGACAATCATGTAGCAGACAAAGTCAATTTTCATGAGGACATACTAGTGGTAATGTTCAGTCCTCATGTGGAGGAAGTGGATTCTTCTACTCCTCCTTTTTACATTTCTCTGTTGGCACATACGTTTATTATTCATAATTCAGTGTTGGATTTTGGAGCCTCTCATAACTTAGTGCCTCTTTCATTTATGAAGAATTTGAACTTACAAATTACTAAGCTTTACAAATATCTATATTCATTTGATTCTAAGAAGTTTAAGTGTGTGGGGTTGATTAAATACTTGGTGGTTTCTCTGGCTCAAATTCTAGCTAGAATAATTTTTATGGATGTAGTAGTTGCAAAAATTCTAATATGTTTTGGAATGCTCCTATCTAGGTCCAGGGGAGCCAAACTAGGAGGAGTGTTGAAATTGGATTTTACATATGCCATCATCCCTGTTTTTGGTGGTGAAGAAAGGAGTTGATACAGGGAGACCAGGTTTGTTGAGAAAGTTACAAAGGAGGGTACTTATAATTCTCATGTTTATAGTCAATAAAAGTATGACTTTTCCTATTTTATGTTGCAAGAAACAGAAGAGATTGCTGAAGACACTAAAGTGTAGCTCCCTTCAGCAATAGAGGATAAGGAGAAAATAATCAGTGGAGTCTAGAATTTATATTTTGATGGTTCCTATTTGAAGGATGACAATGGAGCAGGAGTGCTTTTGATTTATCCAAAAGGTCATCTCTTGCCTTTCTCTTATAAATTTGACTCCACAAAAAACATTACAAAGTATGAAGATTTGATTCTTGGACTACAAACCACTAATCATTTAGGAATTCAATGTATCTCTATTTCCAGAGATTTGGAATTCGTATTTAAACAAATAAATAATAATTTTCAAGCAAGGCATCCAAGATTTAAAACTTACAGAAATGAAGTTTGGCATTTGATAGAAAATTTATTTGTTGCTTTCAATATATAGTTTGTTCCTAGAGAAGGTAATAGACTTGTTGATTCTATCACAGTTGCAACTAGTACTTTTAAGCCTCCCTTAGATCCCATACTAACGTATCAAGTTGAGATTAGACACATGCCATATATTCCAGATAATATTAAACATTGGTAGGTGTTTGAGGATGAATATTAGATCAAATATTTTCTAGAAATGATTGGTGAGTTTGTTGATTTCGAGATTGATCGGAAAGGAGAAATTGAAGAAAATCAGAAGGGGGGTTGTTGGAGCAGGGTCCCTTAGGACCGCATTTTGGAGAACATTATTTTTAGTTTTGAATCGTGTGCGCTAAGAAATGCATAGTCAAAGGACTTTGGGGAGGGTTAAAGTCCGTTCATAAGTTGTAATGGGCTAAAGGGTAAATCTAGGAGTCTCAAACCACAGTTTTTGGACCTTAGTATGAGCCTAGGCTAAGATATAAATATAAGCCTAGATCAAGTCAGATAAGTTAGTTTTCCATGATGTTTATGTAATATTTTGATCTATGTTTGAGCTCTGAAGCATATTTGGGTAAGTGTATGTGTCTGAAAGGCTCCTGTTGGCTGTGTGCGCGGAGACCGTAGTCTGGTTGTGTGCGGACCCCGTTGGTTGTGTGCGTGGGTGAATCTTAATGATTTTAAGGGTTGTTACAACTATTAATTAATAAAGGTTTTTTTTTAGATAACTCTATGGAACAAATGCATCTGTGTTTTTCTTTCTGATCTATTTTTTCGTATGATTTCCGCTTACTGCATTAAGTTATGTTATCTATGATTGGATCAGTTTCGTACCTATTTTACTGATTTATATGAATGTTAATTACATGGATCTATTGATGTAAGGACTGAATACTGTATCATTAAGATAGTTAAAGAAATTACATATCTATTTTCTACATGCGCGCACCAGATCAACATGTGATAATTGACCCAGGGATTCTGGTTATGGTATTTGGTGTGTAAGACAGTCAGTTATTATTATATATCTAAGGACCCCCACCCTTTAAATCCTTCTCATGGTGTGGAAACCTGGTTAGAGTAACCCCCATATTGCTTCTGGTGAGACTTTGACCTGCGCAAGTAGGTCACTACCGAAATGACCAATAGTAAGAGGGTTTTGTTAGTTACGCTTAACTCTGAACCTAGGTCAAGACCCCTCAAGCCAAAAAATGGTTCCGTTGTTGTGATCGAGACCGATATCATTTTGAGAGAGATTAGGTGATGTGGCAACCTTAAAAAACTGAATTAGAAGATTGGTTTGAGAAAAATATACAAGAATTCACCAATAAGGAAAACATAAGTAAGAATTTGTCTACTGAATATTAGAAACAGAAGTATATTTTCACAGAGGTTCACAAAACATTCTTTGTGACCTTTTCCCATGAATTTCAAGAGTTGTTATTAAGGTTAGCTGAGTTTCAGACCTATTGGAAGGATGATAAGATCACTTAGTGGACGTCTGAGTTGATCCAAAATTTGGAGTAGACTGATAACTCTTTCACCCATACTGTAGATCATTGGGTTGACAACATTTTGGGTGGGTTTGTAATAGGATTTGCATTAGATCATTTTGTGTCATATTATAAAGCAGAAATAAGGTTTTTCAAAGGACCTAGAGGTAGATTCATACACTCTTGGATTTGTTGATTAAGATGCTATTGAGTGAAAAGGGTATTATGTGTAGTCATACTAAGTGAATGACCCGAAACGAAGTTGAAAGCACTATGTGCAGGAGAAAGTATTTTCGGGTTAATCAGAGAGGAAACAGATCAGTATAAAGCCCTTTAAGAAATCTTCCTAATAGTGATACAAAAATTGGTGAGGCTATGCACGCCAGAGGTAGCCCTCCAGCTACTCCACAGTCGAACTCATGCAAGGGTAAGTCATCTCCTACTCCACCTCCAACACCACCAGAAGAAGATATGGAAGCGCACATGAATCTACCCACCTTCAATAGCGTGGGATATGAAGACATGGATAGGTTCTATTTTGTTGTAAATGCAATATGGACTGTGCAAAATGTTAACACTAATGTTGTCAAAAGGGTGCAACTAGCTATGGCGTTTGAAGGTCGTGCGTTGGACTGGTTTATGGGATATATGACTTAGAATGCTAACCATATTGTTGATGAGATCAAGAATAATTTAAAGCATAAATTTAGAAAGCTGAAGTCCTACTCACAGTGTGTAACAGAGTTAAAATAAATCAAACAGGAGCTGAAAGAATATGTCTAGGAGGCAGATCAGCGACTGAAGAACACTATCAGTGAGGGAGGATTTATATATGACGATAATAAACATAAGGAATGGTTTACTTCCATTCTCTTTCCACACCTGTTCGGGCCCATGAATCAGAAGAAAATTGACTCTCGGGCTTAATATATTGAAGTTTCCATGAAACTGGAAGTTGCGCCGAGAGTTGATGACCAATTTGGAACCCTGCAAATCCACAATCAGTTAGAAGCAATGCATCTAGAAATTTAGAACCTCCGCAAGGATAAGGGGAAGGAGGTTTGCGCAGAGGTATGTTATATACAATATAAATATTCCAGTCACAAAAAATATTAGTGCCCCTTGCTTCAGGATTATACGCAAGCAGGAGGGCCAAATCTGTTGTGACCCAGGAATGCTGCAAGATCGAGTGGTACCCCCATGCTATGGTGCGCTGACTGTCAAGTAGCTAGTCGACATGACACAAACATGTTCCCTCGATTAGGAAGTTATGTTCCAGAGCTGAAGAAACAATGGTTTATGGTTTATTTTTTGGTTGAACATGATGAGCACCATTACTACACAGTTGATTTGATGATAGACAATTCCAACCTCTATAGAATGCAAGCCGACCCAGCTTCACCAGTATCTCCATTTGGATGTGGTGGATCTCCAGCCAAAGAAAGGGGATGAGGGAAAAGTGGAGAAGAAGGTTGTGGAAAAGGACAATTGATCTGCTACAACTATGGAGATGTTGGGCACTATGCGCGTGACTGTTTGAACCCTGCACGATAGTCCTACAGCTATTGTAGAAATTTTGATCATGTTATTGAAGAGTGTCATATTTCGATGGTGAAAGTTTTGGATAAGAACCCGCAAACACCTAAGAAAAATATAAAAATGGTTAGAGCTAAGTTGGGAGACGATGATCCAATTGTAAATGTTATTACGCGTAGTGGCGCTGCCACTGGAGGAGAAGAGGAAAAGAAGGCCAATGTAGAGCCTTGGATCAAGAAGGCTTATGAAAATAAGGAAGGATTCGACCTGCAAAAGGCAACAGAGACTTTTGTAGAAGCTAGAAAGGATTTCGCTATTGTAGGTGCTTCCACCTCCAAGACAGTCCCTGAAGAAAATATCGATGATGAGGTCAAGCCTTTCTTGCAAGAACGCATCAAGGTTTTGCGCAACTAGAAGGCAATAGACAACCTTCAGGCCTTGATAGATAACTGTGCCATAAGTAATTTCCTTGGACTTAGAATAAGGTTGTAAACAAGATAAACAAGAATAAGAAGAGAAAAAGTCGAGAGATGCGCATGACCATGAAGATTGGGAAATAAGAGATGGATCAGGTCATTTTGGACTTGGGATATGATGTGAATGTCCTACCAAAGCAGACATGGCAGAAGATCAACAAACCAAAGATGGAATGTGTTTGGGTGAAAATATGTTCGTTTAATTCTGTTGTAGTACTTGCCCAACTATTTAATTTGTCAATCCAAGGTTCGTAGACTTACAAAACACATGCACTATATATGCAGGACTGAACTGGAACTAATTTAATCTAAATTACTGAAATCAAATTAATCTAGAAAGGCATTGAAACACTAACTAGGAAAGCAGGAAATTGCATAAAGGAAAAGCAATACAACATGTGAAGAATTGAATGACAAACAACATATGTGAGCTCACAACAATAAAGCTATCTCAAATTATATTACAAGAATCAAATTACAAATCATGAAAACATAACAAAGAATATGAATCAAAGCTAAGAATTCCCTTCTCCTAATTACAAGACTATCTCTCCATTATTCCCCTTTCTATTCTATTAAATGAAGAGAGAGCACTCTCTTATATACATGAGGAAGATAACCATCTCATAATTACTTATCCAATATTCTCTCAAGCATTCTCAACTAATTTCCCATTATTACAAGATATTATCCCTTTGAATCCTCCACACATCTCTCACATATCTTGGATAAGATATGCCAACCAAATCCGCCATGAACTTCTCCTTAGGAATAGACTTGAATAATTATCTCCTTAATATGGTGGAGGAGATATTTGAGAAGTCTCTTGGAATTAATCCTTCACATATTTCCTACACATTACAAAAGCTCACATATTCTTGAGATTTATATAAAAATATATATATTTTCTAATATTTAATCATAAATTCACTTATAATACAAAAAAGAATAAAATGGAAAATAAGAAGGTGAAACCCAAATATATTTATGAAAATGATGTAATGAAAGGTTAATGGGATGATGAAATGTAAGGAATAGTGAAGGAAAAGGTGGATAAAAATATGACATTTCTGAGTCCCAACAGAATGGTCTAACATTTAGCTGTGCATGGCCAATCAACATAAAATTATCCCATTAGGAAGACTGCCACAGCTTATAGTCGATATTTCTAGATTAAAGGTGCACCCAATTTTGAAGTAATACAAATTGTGGATGATGCAGACCCCTACCCTGCACTACTAGGGCTAGATTGGGCTATCGAAATGGGAGGCATCATCAACTTGAAGCGTAGGAGTATGGTTTTTGAGAACAATGGTATGCGGGTTATAGTACCATTGGATCTTGTGGAAGGGGAGAGATATACAGAGCTAGTGCAGGAAGGAGATGACATCAGCCATATCTACAAGTTGACTGTGTGAGATGAGGAATGGATCAACCCAACTACTGATGGGATTCTGAATTGGGAAAAGGATATCTCATGTTTCTCTGATTCGGATGAGGAAATGAAAAACTGGTAGAATCACTTGCATGATGTCTCTGTGTTGCGCTATCTCTGAGTCACTAAGAACCTATGATGCATCTCCTCAAAGGTAAGAGAACTACCCTAGTTTGATGGTTCTGGTAATGTTGTCTCATTTTTGGAAAAATTGGAAAAATTTGTCCCCGATGAATGAAGGTTTTGGGCTCTCAATATTGCCATGCGCGCAACTCTAGCACGTTGGTGGGACACGCATAAAGGGAACATTGAGGATTGGAAGGAGTGCAACCAAATGATGAGGTTGCACTTTGAGCAACCCACTCACTAATTGACTGAGATTTTTGGAGGCCGAGGTGATCCACGCAAACACCTGGCTATATGGATGGAGGTCTGGGATAAGAAGTCAACGGATGAATGGGTTCACATGTTTATCCATACGTTGGGACCAACACTTACGACGTGGTATTTGGAGATAGAGCTGTGCTGAGGGACTCTGAATTGGGTTACAATGAGTGAAATATTTCTGTTAACCTTTGGCATGGCTGGAGGATTAGAGGGATTGGATGAAGCCCTACAGGATATAGAAGAAATTGTCTTTGATGATTCATGGCCTAGAATAGAATGTGTTGCGCTAGCATGGGAAGTGCAGATGTAGGATATTGTCAACTGTAGAAATCTGTCAGTGGAAGATAATGATAAAGATCCCAAAAATATCAACATTCCAGAATCTAAGGGGGAGCGCGCAGTTGCATGGGCCCTTATTAAGAATGGTGGATGTAACTAAGCCTTCAAATCTCAAGAAAGTCAACATTGGGACGGAGGAACAACCCAAGTTGGCCAAAATAGGAGATTATTAGGATGATGACACAGTGGGAAAGATTGCAGAGCCGCTAACAGAATATCAAGATCTATTCCACACAAATTTTTCAAAGCTGAAATGGATTGTAGGAGACTTGGGAGTTATGAAAATCACTTTGAAATATAATGTGTGCCCTGTCAAACAATGACCATACGATTTAACCCGAAAATACAAGAAGAAAGTAAAGGAAGAATTGGAGAAAATGGTCGCTACATGAATCATTGAGCCTGTGGAACAGTCTGATTGGGTGAGTCTGATGGTTTTTCAAGAAAATAAAACCAAGGGAAAAATAAGGATCTGTGTGGACCTGCACAAGCTAAATGATGCTTGCGTGCATAACCCATTTCCTACTCCATTTATAGATGAGATATTAGACAATGTGGGAGGAAAAGAGGCTTAATCTTTCATTGATGGACTTTTAGTGTATCATCAGATAAGGATTACACCAAAAGATCGATGTAAGACCGCCTTTGAAAAAGAATGGGGATCCTTCCAGTACACAGTTATGCCTTTTTGTTGAAATAATTCACTTGCTATATTCTCATGTGTAGTATTAGTTGTTTTCAAGGAGTTCATGCACAAGTTTGTAGAGGTATACCTTGATGATTGGACTATGTTCAGACTGTTAAAGAAACATGTGTCCAACCTACCCTTAATGCTCAACACTTGCTGGAAGCATCAGATCTCTCTTAATTTGAAGAAGTGTATATTTTGTGTCCCTTTCGGGATCTTTTTGGGGCATATTGTTTTCCAGAAATTTTTGATGGTAGATCCAACTAAGATTTCCATTATTATCATTTTAGAGGTTATTGCTAACATAAAACAACTGCGCTCTATCCTGGGACACACAAGATATTACAGAAATTTCATTAAGGGCTATGCTTTGATCATTGCACCTATCGAAAAGTTGCTAAAGGAATATGTGTCCTTTTGTTGGGATGAGGAATGCCAGAAAAGCTTTGAGCTGCTGAAGGAAAAGATCGTTACTGCACCTATTTTGATATTCCCTGATTGGTCCAAGGTCTTCCATGTGCACGTGACCCATCCAGCATTTCACTTGGGGCTATTTTAGCGCATCCAGGAGAAGGAGATATTGATCATCCTATGGCCTTTGCAAGTAGGAATCTCTCCAGCTCAGAGCGCAACTATTCAACCACGGAAAGGGAAGGATTTGCTATGGTCTACGCTCTATATAAGTAAAGACATTATCTTCTAGGAGGGCACTTCAAGATGTTCACTGGCCATTCTACTTTGGAATACCTAGTAAATAAGCCTCTATTTGGGGGGGATATTTGTAGATGGTTGTTGATATTTCAAGAATATGACTTTGAAATCATTCTTAAGCCTAGTAGATTGAATGTTGGACTTAATCACTTATCACGCATTGATAATGGGGAAGAACTGACCATTCTAGAGGATGGATTACCAGATGCATTGATATTTTCCATTAAAGTAGTAGATTAACACTTTGCAGATATCATTCACTTTCTCACTACTGGTCTGGCGCCTATTAAATATTCGATGCAAGAGAAGAAGGAGTTGGTTTCACGCGCAGCTGACTTTACATTGATTGCTGGTCACTTTTACAAGTTGGGAGTAGATGAGGTGTTAAGAAGGTATGTTTTGGAACATGAAAGATAGGACATCTTGGATGAGGCTCATGAGGGAGTGGCAGGAGGTCACTACACAGGGAAAGCCACTGCGCATAAGGTGCTTCCTGTGGGTTATGGTGGCCCACACTATACAATGATGCCCATGCATATTTTCGAGCCTTTGATGCATGCCAAAGAACAGGGAATCCATCACGTAGAATTGAGATGCCACTACAACCACAGATGGCCCTGAAATATTTTGATAAATGGGCCATAGACTTTGTTGGACCTATTAATCCACTTGGGAAAAAGGCTAGCGTGCACTACATCATCACTGCAAAAAGCTATGTAACAAGATGGGCAGAGGCTAAACTAGTGAAAGATTGTACTGTAGACACTGCTGCTCACTTTATTTTTGAAAATAGTGTGACTAGATTTGGGTGCCCAAAGAAATTGATGAGTGATTTGGGTACACACTTTGTTAATAAAACTATTGAAGCTATGATGGAGGAATTCCAAAGATATCACCAGAAGAGTACCCCCTATCACCCTTAGGTAAATGGTGCGGTTGAATAATTTAACAAGATATTTGAGAATATGCTCACAAAGTTCTGCAACACATACCAGAATGAGTGGGACATGCGCATACCTGTTGTCATGTGGGCTTATTAGACCACATGCAAGAAATAGACTGGTAAAACACCGTTCAGGTTGGTCTATGGTCAGGAAGCTATCATGCCAATGGAATATATTGTTCCAAGCCTATAGATCATGGTAATAACTAACATGGCTGAACCAGACATCATGGAGGAACGTTTGTCGCAATTGGTTGCATTAGAGGAGGATCGGTTTGTAGCCAACTTTCATCAACAAGTTCAGAAGGTGTGTGAAAAGGCCTGGCATGAAAGGCACATCTGAAAAAAGGAATTCAAAGAAGAATATCTGGTATTATTGTATGATAGTAATTTTTCCACGTAGGAAAGTTCATTAATCATTGGTTGGGGCCATAAATTATCAAGGAAATCACTGATGGAGGTGCGGTGCACTTGGCCACGTTGCGCGGTGAGGGTCTCCCCCAGTATGTCAACGGGAGCCTCCTAAAGCCATATAGGGACAACCCTCTGCCTACAAAATGACTATATGGCCGAAGAATCAAGATCCACTTTTTTGCACATTGCGCAGAGAAAATACACAAGCAGGTGCAACAGGAGTGCAGGGGTTGTGCGTAGTGGGAAAAACAAGTCGTTGGAATAGCAAATCTGGGTGAAAAAGTGATTTTACGTTGGATGGAGCGGGTTTACTGCATTTAATGAGGAGATATTACGATATTTTTGACCATTTTTACGGGGATACGGTTCCATTAATGAAGTTCTGACCGTTTTACAATGGATTGCCTATAAAATTAAGGGTGCGGGTCACATTCGGTTCCTTTGATGTCTAAGTATATTGCGCCTTGAACTTATCTATGAATTGCGTCTTGAAATTGTCTCTCAGAACTGTATGTTTGGCCATGATACCCCTTCATCTGACATGAGTAACCCTAAATTTATCTTCAAGCCAAGAATGATGGCCACTAACCCTGAAAGCGCGTCATCTGAAGAACAATCTATGCCGCTTATGGCATCTACTAAGCCCGGTTCTGATGATGTTCATGAAGTTATCCCTGAAGTGCAGGGAGTCGTGTCTATGCTAGCTAAAGGAAAAGGCAAGATGACCAAAGGGTCATCCTCAAAGCTGAGAATAGCCCCCAAACACATTACATCCCTGCACCAAGTGATGAAGGATAGGTCCCCTATAGGTGACCTGGCCAAGATACCCATGAGCGCAACTGAGGAGGCCACGCTCATCAAGCCTATCTCATGGTTACTGAAGTATGTAAAGCCGCACAGACCCTCTGTTTGAGCCCCAAAGGATGTAGATGTGGTGCACGACTATCTGCAGATGCTGTTGATCCTGCAGGAAGTCCCTTTTGAAGGCGATATGTTTGGAAAAATCCCTCTGGTGAAGTTCTGTAATGTTCCAAATTAGTAACAGCTACACTATTGGGAATATCTCAAGATATTACCAATGTGGAACTCAAAAAATCATAAACACGAGCCTGAAAATAACAGTGAATGCATTAAAACCAAAATGCCGGAAGATCTACATAACCATTACATTAGACTATAGCAACAACAAATGTATACAATATCTTGAGGTAATGATCTCTCAAGCTAAGAAATGCAGCCTCAATGAAACATGTACATGAAATATGGAGAAATACTGCTATATAAAAGAAGCCCTAGTTATGACTACGCAATCCTTGAGGAGGAACTGCTGCAAAATGTCAATAATACATAGATGTGACAATGATGGCTCAAATAAAGAAGGAGGAGCAAGATCTCAACCCCTGAAAACATACAATACACAATCCTCAAAGGGATTGGCTGAAATATACACAAAATGGAAAATCTGCAGAAATGTCGAAGTTGCTGGGTAGCTGTAGCAACTCAAGAACTGGAAACAAATGGAGAATAGTGAAGATGCTACAATCAATAACAAGATCTCCTCCAATGGATCTCTAGAATGAAAGGTTGATCTTCTCATCTAAGATCTCACCCTCCAAACATGTGGATCAAGCCTCCATTGCAAACACACAGAAATAACGCAATATAGAGAAGGGACTATGTTGTTGGTGAAGATAAATGCTTGGCCTTGATGCCAAAGTATGTAATAAGCTCCGGGATAACTCCAATATAATATCTCAAAGGAAATAGAGGCTCCTCCTCTGAAAATAACTGATGGAGGTGATGTAGTGAACCCTCACTGCAACACCCAACAACACAACATTATTCTGCTGCAGAAATAATGCTATCTTAATGGAGGATGATTGGCATCAAGCCTGGATGTGAGGAAAATTTGAGCAATCCTTCAAGAGGCCTCTCAAGAAGGTGAAATAATCCTAAACAGGAATTCCTCCCGGCAATTCTTGCTAAATAGCAAAGAATGCACAATTGTCCCAATTGACAATTGAGATGAACAATACAAGCATGAGAAACAATGGTTGCCTTGCCCTCCTTTTAAACAAGTGAAATCTCTCTCTCCATGGGCCCCATCCATTGGGGTTTCCTCCACCAAATATCCTCTTCCTCATTCACATTGTGTTGTCTCATAAAGTGATCCACTCCTCTTATGGCAGCATTGTTGACTTGGTCAAACATAACCTTGTCTTCATGCATTTGCCCCTTTTCACACTTGAGGGTGAAAAATGAAGCTACTCTGATGATCCCTTTCATATTATGAGGGATTTTATTCATGTATTTAATGATAATGGGTCCCTTTACCCATTTATTTAGCTACAATGTGATAAAATCATAATTTTAATGTTCCATTTAGCCATGTGCTAAAATGGGAACATTACAAGTTCGATGACCATGATTTGGAAAACAAGGAGACATTACTCGAGTTAGTGCCTGGGTATTACCTGGAGCGAGTAATATATGATGGAGTTGTGAAGGTAGAGTCCATGCCATGGGCTCACGGCTTGAGTAACGTGAGAATTCTCATTTTGCCGAGGATTCCCTACTTTGGAAGGTACCCCATTATGAATGTCTGCATGTGCCAACTATTGGTGTTGGTGCACCATGGGTGCCTATGGATCCAAAACCATATTTCGATAGACGTCGCGTTGATCCACCAGATCACCAGCTTGCCCAAGAAGGGGCCCCATCCCATGGCCCAGTATGGAAAGAGTCAGGAGCTGAAGGTAGCTGCCAAGGTCAAGAAGGATTACAGGGTAGGGCCTGACTCCAGGGGGTTCTTGGTGCAATAACTTGAAGACCTGGCAGTATGCCTTGGAACATTAGTCTTACGATGTAACCTGATGCGCAAGTGTCGACCGAAGGTGGTCCCTTCACATTTCATTGCACTAGAAGGACAATGCGAGAAGGGGGTGAGATTCAACTAGTCCCAGTACCTGTGCACAAAGTTCTTAGAGAACATGCTTGAGGCGCAAGATGAAGGGAAGAAGTTTTGTTATTCGTGGTTGCTTCTGTTAATTTCTTTGGTTTCAGGGGAGACACCAGAGGGCATAGTTCTCCCAGAGGTAGAGCCTATTGTGTGTGAAGTGAAGCAATATGCTAATTTATGGGATTCACCAAAACTGAAGAGATTAAAGGAGAATAATATCTTCTAGGTCTTATTAGAGGGAGCTTTGGCAAAAACTATCCACTTGTAGCCCCAGTTTTCCCCAGCCACTAAAGAAAAGTACAAAGCTAATGCAGACTTCCAGGTGATAATGCACCATGTGCAGATCTGAGATCCCCATGATCTATTATGGTACAACCTTCCTTATATGGTGAAAAAGGCAGAAATTGACCAAGTCATTGCGACCTGGCCAGAAGCATGGAATGTTGGGCTCGGCTCCACCCACCTTATCATAGCCTCAATGTCCGGCAAGGAGACAACAATAGTCGAAAAGGACAAATAAGCGAAGAAGGAAGCAGAAAAGGAAAAGGAACATGAAGAAGAAGATGAGATGGATCTAAGAGGCACAGATGGCCTAGATGGTGTAGAATTCAAATCCCCTGACGAACTAAGCATGGCGTCGAAACCCCCAAGGGCGCGTGCAAGAAGCGAAAATGTTTGAAGGTTGGAGGCACAGAGGATGTCACACTCACTGAATATGACCTTGATAAGATAGCAAATATGATCTCATGTGCCTCTAAGGATAGGTGGATTGTACTTGAGGAGTAGTACAAGGCTAGAGTTGAAGCTATGCAGATAGGATTACAGATGTTGCAGATCAAGACAGATAATATTCAAGTGAGTGTGAATCAACTGAGGCCGATTCAAGTGAGCGAGAGTACAAGCACGATCCTCATCATGTTAGATAGGAGGATCTTCCCCTTACCTAGAGTAGCAGTTACACTAGAACAACTTGCATTGCGCGTGCAGGTGAAAACCTGCTCAGAAGTTGGAATTGATTTATCGATGCTTCTTAGTGGTAAATTGCATGCCATCCAAATGACCATAACATATGAGTTGCAGTGCAAGGAGGTGCGCGTGCACCAGTAACTTATTGAGGTTGAGCAGAAGGTCACAACAAAGATATCAGAGTCTC
The DNA here is from genome assembly GCA_034641835.2 of Pinus albicaulis. Lineage (NCBI taxonomy): Eukaryota > Viridiplantae > Streptophyta > Pinopsida > Pinales > Pinaceae > Pinus > Pinus albicaulis. The sequence goes on from CM076578.1 coordinate 1,975,840,225, forward strand.
TCCGGGATCAGACACCACAACAAGAAGTGGTGGCACAACACGCGGACCTAGAAAACTTGATTAATCGTCTATGTGGTGACCTACCTGAGGTTTCCATCCCTGCTTCAATTGTGTCGCAAGCCAAAGTAGAAGGTCTCGTAGTAGCCTTGAAGGCTTCCATATCTGAATTTTAGGTCGTAAAGGCAGATTTCGAGTAGTAGATCGCGTAGTTGCAAGCCAAGCTTCACCCAGAAAATCTGCCAAAAGTGCAAGCACAGTGTGCTACTCTAATTAAAGAAGCATCTGCCAGTATTGCAGTAACCACCGACTAGGGTATAGAGCTTCTGGAGAAAACTATGGAACTATGGACATCCATCCAGATAGATCCCCTTGTCAGGAATATTTCGTAAAACTGTGCACCAAAGAGTAGACATTTGATGACCTTTAAGAGGAACTGCCTACATATGTGCCTGATCAGTGAATGGCACGATTGCAGAAAAGTCAGATATTTCACGATGAGGTTGAGGAATTGCGGATGAAGAAGCACATCGTGATCAATCACATGAAGCCATGGGAAGATGAAACGATGAATTTTTCATAGGATTTGGATGCTACTGTTTAAAATATGAACCAGATGTACCACAGTATCAATCTCGTAGTAGAGGGGTTGGCATCTTAGAATTTGGTGGATATAGCGTAGAGTGCAGCCAATCAGATCACAGGCATCCTTATGCCCCTCATTGTTGCCATCAAGGAATTGAAAAATAAGATGAAGACCCTAGTACATCTTTGACTTGGGACGAGTCACAAGATTGTGTTGGGGGCCTGTTGTAGCAGGGTCTCTTATAACTGCATTTTTGGAGAAATAATTGTATTTTTTTGCGGTTTTGAGTCACGCATGCTAAGAAAATGTAATATTCCTAATTAGCTTTCAGCTAGTTGGAATATTAATTTTTGATTTTTTCATATATATAGATGAATAAGAGGGTAGAGAGACCCATAAATCTCTTTAGTATGAATAAAAACACTCCTAATGTGAATGTGGGTCTTCTTATCAGTTGAATAAATCTCTCTTATGTGTTAATAGAGGTTAAAACATGTGGATGGGGTCAATTTTGAACAAATCAACAACGTTGTTATGGAGGTAGCAGAGTGTTATTGGAGGACATCGTAGTCATAGTGGGCGGGAGTCTCCATGAGAGTAGCATCTTTAATGAGTGGGGCCAAGGGTGAGGAGGTTGAAAAAGAATATGAGGAAGGGTATGGAAGCCATAGAAGGCATTATGATTATTGTTTATTTTTTAGTCTTTTATGACTGTTGTCCAGGTAAATCCCCTCTGCGGATAGAGGCGATCCCTCTAGACCTAGGGTGGGTCTAGAAACTACGGGAACATACTAACATCTACCTTCCTAGATTGTAAATGAAATTTAGAGAAAGGAAGATAGCCTACTTTTTCCTAATGCTATGTTGTCATCTTCCGTTGAAGATTTTTGATTCGTCGCTCTTCTCAAGCTTGATGCACGCTGCTACCAACGTTCGATTACTTGTTCAGATAGTCAAGACACCACAAGAGTAAAATCACGACAAACATAAAAAAAAATTACAACCCATCTAACTGATCAAGGAATGTTATAAATCTCATTATAAATGTAAACAAGAGTGGAAGATAAACATCAGATGCATTTTATTTTGATAAAGACAAGGGGAGTTTACAACCAAGCCTTGATGTTGAGGCTCTCCTTTGGAAATTCCATATCCAAGCATGTTTGCAACACCCTCATACACAAAGGTCCAAGATCTCAATATTTTCCTAACACACAAAAACAATCACACTCTGCACTATTCTCCCGAAGCTATGATTTCTTCTTCTCTCTATGCTAACTAAGGTAGTAGAGGTGAAAGCGGTCTCCTTATATAACAATGTAGAAGGAGATTATGGGCCCTCAAATAATGGGAAAAGAGCTTATGCTTTGGAGTAGTTCCTATTTCTTGGGAACAAGAAGCCCAAAGGGGAATTCCTCAACCATATCCTCAAAACAAACTTCCAGCTCGCCGCCTCGCGAAGCTTCCTTTCTATTTAAAAAACTTTCCAAAAGAGGATCAGTGTGGGTATAAAATTAAGGTAGAGCACTGATCAACATAGGTCTCAGTGAAAATATCTTCTATTGGCGTGGGTCAGACACTAAGAGAAAGCATCGACCTTGAAAACCAAGTTTATATAGGGATCTTCCGAAAACGTTGTAAAGGGATATGAATTGGCAGACAAAGTGTGGTTCAGGGGTATGTATTCCATGCTTGGAAAGTACATAAGGGTCACTGCATGGGTCCTCCAGGATCAAGGAATGGGGAGTACAGGGATGGTGACAAATTGTTGTGTAACAGATGCCCCCTAAATTATGAAGTCCGAACACAAGTGAGGGGTGAAATTCTTTACAAGTACGTGCAAGGAACCAGATGTTGCCATCGGGAGGCCTGAAAATCAAGCATAGATACATATACATAACTTAAATCTCTAACTAAAATACATGAATCAAGGTATGGACGCAGCCATCCGTAAAAGAGATCATGATATGGTCGCAGCCACCCATCTGAGAAGGATCACACATAGACTCATGGTATGGCCACAGCCATCCATATGAAAGAAACATGTATCCAATAATGGACAAATCATATTGTCACGCAACCTGGAATCTATAGAATAAAATCTAGGGTCTTGCACTCCAAAACGACTCGATCAAGTACAATTTCAAGCATGCAAATAAATGAGTTGAAGTCGAACATGCAGGAAAGTCACCTGATTACCAGCCAGTGATGAAAGTTGTTAATAGGCACGAGACAGACCACCAATATTGAAAATGGTTCTCAAGGTAGTACTAGTACGATCCACTGAATGTGAACAGTGAACTAGAGTCAAACATCCGCGAAATCACCTGATCGAAGGCCAATGATGTGAACATGTCATCGAATGCGAAGAACTTTCCATTAGGGCATGCAAGTTCTAAGGTACCAAAAAGGAGTCTCTAGATCGAATTCCCGGATAATGAGTTGAAGTCGAAAAGAAGTGATCCGTTGATGGAAGGTCATAATGAATCCTTCATCATCGACATGAAATTGGGAACATAATATGAGTGTTAATCAGGACTGAAACAGAGAATCAGGGAATCTACAAACTCCAGAAGGATTTTCTCTTAAACATACTGGTGACACGACTCTGGAATTTGGCAGCATTTGACTCAAATAGGATCAGAGGTCATGTTGACAAGATTGGTAATCAAATGAGAGCCAAACAGATTTCCCAAACCCATGGAGGCAAAGTGACAGAGTGAAGATATCTCAACTCGACATGAACTGCAGCTAAGTGTCATGTTTAAGAGTGACATACTACCGACACAACTGATGAATAACTTCCATTTTCCCTCACCATTTCTAGTGAGTACCTCTTTATTTTTACACAAGCTTTAAGAGGATAGAATATGCTTTTCATATAATTTTTTCCTTCGAACAAATCCATCCTAGTACATTTTACGAGCCCTAGGAAGGAGGAACTTGGTTATGTCATGGTGACGATTTCCGATTTCATTTAATTTTTAATGAGTCTAACAAAGGAATTAGAACTCAGAATCTTTTCATATTTAGATATTTTGAAAAGAAGAAGAAAAGAAAACTCCAACAGGTCCCTTTTCATAGGTAGTCTCACAGATCCAAAAAGGTAGAAAACAATATCTGGGAGAACCTCTTAGTCATGATTAGCTAAGGTATTCCTTTTTCATAAATAATCTGTCCCAGCCTGAAAAAGGGGTAAATTTATACTAGGAATATGACGTTTCACAACCTTTAACGAGTTCAAAATGACAAGAGCTCGGAAATCTTTTCATGTTTTGAAAGTCAAAAAAGAGTTGAAAGTTGACTCCTCCTAGAGTAATGAGTGGTATTAAGGGTAGACACTGGTTCCGGTGTTGGTGAAACTACTTAGAACAAGTAAAGATCAAGAGGTTGTCTAACAAGACCACTCATTACAGCGGTTCCTCAGGAATGGGTAAACAATCAAGTGAAGGCGTATGATCGGCCAAGCAGATGGTGACGATGGAATGAGAAAACCAAGGCTCATCTGGAAAAACAAGCTGATAAAATGGCAGTCACGAGAGGTAATGGTTTTATTTTTACACAAGCTTGAAATCAGGAAACTCTGCTTGAAATTGGTCTCATTTTTACACAAGCTCAAAACAAAGATAAAGTATGCTTGAATTTGGTTTCATTTTTACACAAGCTCGAAAAAGAGATAAATTGTGCTTGAAGTTGGTTTCATTTTTACACAAGCTTGAAACAAAGATAAACTATGCTTGAAAAAGTTTGCATGCCCCCATCATGGTGACTCAATCTGAGGTACATGCCCCCAAGCTTTAGTGCATTCACCGAAGTAGACTACTGGTTACTAACAGGTGGATAGAATGAAGGTTTAAACACGAGAGAAAGAGAAAGACTCGACTGGGATTTTACAAGATCTAATCAAAAGCTCAAAATGAAAAGGGAACCTATTTCATTTTGTAACAAGGTTGACACGGTAAAATAACTATCCTCATGACACCTTGTTTCTTGTTTTAATGAGCTTGACACAAGAAAAACAAACTCTGCTCCAAAGATCTTGTTACATTTTTTAAGGAGCTTGACACAAGAAAATGAACTCTGCTCCGAAGAGCTTGTTTCATTTTTTAGGAGCTTGACACAAGAAAACAAGCTCTACTCTAATTAGCTTGTTTCATTTTTTAGGGAGCTTGACACAAGAGAACAAACCATGCTCCAATTACCTTGTTTCATTTTTTAAGGAGCTTGACACAAGAAAACGAACTCTGCTCCGACAACCTTGTTTCATTTTTTAGGGAGCTTGACACAAGAGAACGAACCATGCTCCGACGAGTTTATCAAGTAATACAAAGAGTCATGTCTTCCAAGAGGTTATCATCTGATGGGAGAACAATGCTCTAGAAATCAGGACCCAATGCCCCCAGCACATGATGCACAACGACACTATCACTGAATCTAGGCAATGAACAGGTGGCCACATAATTGACCTGTGGCGGGGAAGATATCACTGGTAGGTAAGGACCAGGAAGGGATGGCAGTAGAACAAATGTCACATTAGGACCAAAGAATGAAAGTTGATCAATGGTCACGATCCGACCTTCATGTGGAAAACAGATCACACGAAAGAGGGAAGAGACAAGCATGCCAATGGCATAATCATAGTCATTCCCCAAGAGTAAATTAAAATCCAATGGGCCTTGGACCACCATCATGTCTATATAGATGGTTTTTTCTCCCAAATTAATAGGAAACTTTGGAAGGATCCATAATGGTTGACTTGTTCCTCTATTAAAAGCCAACAAATTCTGAGTAACAGGCACAAGTTGTGGAAAACCCAAAGCTTTCCATGTAGTTTAGGATAGAATACAATTCGAGGTGCCTTCATCTATAATCACGTCCGGTACGACCATATTTCAGGCTTGTACAGTGAGCTCAAAGGGAACGTAAGAAGGAAGACGATATCCTGTGAATCGACTCCAATCAAAGGAAGCGACCAAAATACATGGAGGGGGTGCCATAGGAATAAGATGATTATCCCCCTGCATTACAAGAGCGGAAAGACCATCCTCCTGAACTTTTGGAATGAGAGAAGGAGGATCACTTTCTAGAACTGTGGCAACGGGAGTCGAAGGATCATCCTCTTGGATCATGGAAATGGGAGGATCACCCTCCAATTCTAGGGAATCAGAGGAAACAAAAAGAAACTGACTGGGATGAGGCCCACTCTCAATGGAAAATACCTAATGGACTATAGGTGGAATTAGGTCAACCTTTTTCTCAACCAATGATTGGTCAGGAATGGACTTAGGAGACTGACTTTCAGAGAGAGTGGGATTGACCGGAGTTGAATCCCGATCAACAGGTTGATAAACTATCAAAGGACTCGAGGAAAACTTCCGGTAACCAACGAGAATATAGGACTCAGAAGCTAAAATGGTATCCAACACCTTAGAAGCTTCATCCATATGAGGACAAAGGTGAATGGGATGGTTCCCTTCACACAGCCTACAGGGATATTTGATCGTACCCTGTTTCTTACGAGTCTCATTATCTTTAACTGAAGGCTCATCATCATCATGATGCCTAGAGGTTGATGATGAAGGATGAATCGAACCAACATACCACACTTCCAGCACCTTGGGAATACCAGGGAAATCATGAAGAAGGTGGTCACCCTCACATATCTTGCAAGGGAATTTGACTCTGCGAGAAGGAGTGGGAGGTTTCGCTATATTAGCTACATGGGTAGAAACAGTTGTTGATTCCCCCCCCCCCGCCCTAGTTTATTTTCCTTCTTCTCCTTCGACTTATTCTTCTTCTTCTTAGCCACCTGGGTACTAGAATCCAAAATTTCACCAGGCGAAGAGGAAGAACGGGGTGAGGAAATGGGTGAAGAAGGTGAGGATTCAACCTTAGGATCAACATGGGGTCGACATGGTTCAGGTGGAGGAGAAATTTTTTGGACAAAGGTTGAGACACTCGGGACCACTGAGGTTGAAAATAATCGAACGGGTAAACCAATAGTTAACCCAGGAAGGGACAACGTCTCCATATAAGGAGCACCAAAATTCCCAAAAGAAGGAAAAGGACCAGGATTCCCTCCGGAGGGGATTCCTTGGTTGGTAAACTCCAGAAACATTGCCATTGGAAACAACCCTCAAAAAACACTAAGGAAGATAACTTTAACCAGGAATATTTCATGGGAAGTTAATTTTAAGACACTGAAATAGAACTCTATATTTTCATATTTTAAGAGTCAAGAAAAGATCAAAAGGTGACTCTAGTCATTTTCAGTTTTAACGATCTCGAAAGGACAAGGACTCGATGATATTTTCAAATTTAAAGAGTCAGTGAAGATAAAAAATGACTACACAGGAACTCTAGGAAAAGGGGTGAACCAAGTAATCGTGAACTGCAATATACACCTTGGTGATCAAATGAAAGAGAAATGACCAAGGACTTGATGTACGGCAACTAATCTCCCCGAATGTTGTGTTCGGTGTATCACAGTTACAAGGCAGCACACTCAACTTCCTATGGATAAATGATTGCAACCTATAGGGGTCTCCCTTTATATACACGATGGTACAGGGAGCATAATTCCATACTAGCGTTGTCTAATTCCAAATGGCGAACGACATCTACTAGGTTTAATGACGCCAGAACACGTCACTAGCCTAGACCTCTAAAACATGTGTGTTAAGTTTCAATGTTTCCTTAGGTTGATTAAATAATTTTTAACGATTTATCTTGAATTATGTTCCAATTTCAAGGCTCTACTACTATCATATGAAAACTTCCTTATGTAATTATATGAGAAAAAAACTCTTTTAATTCGGTGAATGCTATCTAGTTAAGGGAAGAGTCTCAAACAAAGATGCAACAAACAGTAATATTGCAAATGAAACTTTTTCCTAACTAGATGACTTTCACTATCCAAAAGTAATCTAAAACATTCAACGATGCGAATTATGCAATGTAATCTATGCAAAATTCTCTTTTTGAAAACTATGCAATTGTAATCTATGCACAATTTCCTTTTTCTTTTGAAAGAATAAGAATGCATTCAATCGATTTTTCGATGAAATGAGAATCTACTTAATGCATTCTTTTAATGAAAGAGAATGCACTCAATGCAACTTTTAGCTTTCAATCATTAAACAATTTAATCTAAGTTCAATGATAGATCTCAACAATGACTTTTCAATGCAATGTGATCTAACACACTTTAATGAAAAGCAAACTTTGAGACGAAAACTAAATGTACGCAAATTTTCTTAATGCAAAAGGGATGCAACAAATATTAAGAATACAATACTGTTTTGAAAACTTTGTAACGAAATTCCTCAAAAGCTACAAGACATATGAGTTGAAGCACGAAGAGGACTTTCAAAGCATGGGATCAAAACAAGGCATTCATTCCCTTTTACATCAAGAAAACAGAGAAAGAAGAATTTTCAGCTGAACAATGAGCAATGTAATCTATGCTCATAAGCGAACAAGTGGGCCAAATGAACTCGAGAGACACTTGAGACTTGAAAACTCAATCAAACAAAAATAAAAAGGTAAGAAACTAGAGATGTCTCACCAATCAAGGAAACTGACTCAATCAGCAGGGTGATGTCCCGTGAAGCGTGCAAACAGGTAATTTTTGCACGATCCTAGAAAAACCTAGGATGTAGGATGCACGTCCCAATAGAAAGGCCAAAAATAAAAACAAAAAACCAAGTCAATGACCCAATCAAACCAACTTGAGTGAAGGGGATAACATGTAAATCATACAGAGAAAAATACCAGAAGGACAAGACACACTAGTGAAAGACTTAGGGAAAAAACCTTAATTTTTCACACATGCTGGAATTGGTGCGACTTTAGGGGCTGAAACTAGCGCCAATCAGCATGACTGTTAGACAAATAAAAGCACCAATGCTTGAAAAAATAAAAATAAATAATTTCTCCTAACCAAGACCAGACTTACCACTTCAAGCAAAACCTAAAAGATTGTAATTGATGAAAAACATAGGAACAAACAAGGAAATGGTGGTTCAACTAAACTCGTCGAATGAAGAAGACCTCAAAGAGTGACAAACTCAAAGGAAACTCCCCAGTGGAGTCGCCAATCTGTTGTCCAGGTAAATCCCCTCTGCGGATAGAGGCGGTCCCTCTAGTCCTAAAGTTGGTCTAGCAACTACAGGAACATACTAACATCTACCTTCCTAGATTGTAAAATGAAATTCAGAGCAAGGAAGATAACCTACTTTGTCCTAATGCTATGTTTTCATCTTCCATCAAATATTCTTGATCTGTTGCTCTTCTCAAGCTTGATGCACACTCCTACCAACGTTTGATTACCTATTTATACATTTAAGACACCACGACAAGCATAAAATCATGACAAACATAAAACAATTGCAACCTATCTAACTGATCAAGGAATGCTAGAAATCTCATTATAAATGTAAACAAGAGTGGAAGATAAACATCAGATGCATTTTATTATGATTAATACAAGGGGAGTTTACAATCAAGCCTTGATGTTGAGTCTGCCCTTTGGCAGGTCCGTTTCCAAGCACATTTGCAACACCCTCATACACAAAGGTCCAAGATCTCACTATGTTCCTAACACACAAAAACAATCACACTCTGAACTATTCTCCCGAAGCTATGATTGCTTCTTCTCTATATGCTAACTAAGGCGGCAGAGGTGAAAGAGGTCTCCTTATATAACAATGGAGGACGAGGTTATGGGCCCTCAAATAATGGAAAAAGAGCTTATCCTTTTGAGTAGTTCCTATTTCTTGGGAACAAGAAGCCCAAAGGGGAATTCCTCAGCCATATCCTCTAAACAAACTTCCAACTCGCCGCCTTGTGAAGCTTCTAGTCGCGGAAGCTTCCTTTCTATTTAAAAAACTTTCCAAAAGAGGATTGGTGTGGGTCTCAGTGAAAATCTCTGCTATCGACGCGGGTTAGACACTGAGAGAAACTGCCGACCTTGAAAACCAGGTTTATATAGGGATATTTCGGAAACGTTGTAAAGGGAGATGAATTGGCAGAAAAAGTGTGGTTTAGGGGTATGTATTCCATGCTTGGTAAGTACACAAGGGTCACTGTATGGGTCCTCCAGGATCAAGGAATGGGGAGTACAGGGACGGTGACAAATTGTTGTGTAACAATGACTTTCTGCACACTTCAACTGTTAAGCAGAGTCTGTTGTGCTATTTAGCACAAGGGTGTTTTTGAGCGGAAATCCCACCCTCATCTCAGGAGGGGTTCATTAAGCCTCATTTCCACCATTTGGAATCATTCCAAGCTTCAACCATCATATACAGCGTAGTCTCCTTCTGATATTGCGTTATTTTGCAGGGAAGTAACAGTGGAGGGTTGACAAACCTAGTTTCTAAGCTTATTTCCAGTGAGGGGAGAAACCCTTCATGTGGGAAGCTATAAATGAGGTTCCTTGAGAATTATTCCACCATCCATAATTAGGCCAAGCTTTTTCCATCATCTACAACACATTCTCCTTCAAGAACTGCATTATTTTGCAGGGCAGTTGCAGTGGAGGGCTTCATGCCCAAGTTTTTGAGCTTGTTTTCCAGTGAGGGGAGAAACCCTTCACCCAGAGGATATATTGGGAGGGGTATCAGTCATTTTTGCATCGTATCAGCCACCTCCCGACATCTATCTAGTTGCAGTACATTATTCATCCGTAGGGTTGTAACTTTCATTTTGAGTATTTCTGGAAACCCCTTCTGGGTTGTCTTGGAAAAGTGCTAGAAAGCCTAGATCTCTGATCCCAGAATTTTCTAAGAATTATATCAGTATTTCCTTGTTTTTTCAGTTTTAACCTGCAGTTATTCTCCATAAGATTACATAATCATATGTGCTCCTGCAGTTTATGTAGATGCAACATTTCATATTTCATGTACTGGGTCATTTGAGGCTTGTTTTGCCTAGCTCCTCAAGATATTGTACTCGTTTCTATGTTATAATATGAAATAAAATGGCTCTATGATCTGCTCCTATTTATGTATTGATATTTTACTTCATTTTCCAGTTTTTCCTAATTTACAATATTACAGTGGTATTAAAGCATAATCTTGGCTCAAATTGTGTAGTAAAACGTCTATGTCATCAAAAGAAGGAGAGCCTATCACAGAGTAGGAGAAACAATATATTAATAGAAACCAGAGATATGATTATATATACAACAAAAAATACAAGGGAAAAACTCCAATATCATAAGAGATGGATGAAAATGAGTTCCCCAAGCTTCTTCTCCAAACCATTCAGGATATTGCTAGAGAAATGAAGGAGATGAGGATGGAGAGACATAAAGAATACCCTAGAGGGTTTCTACATGGAGAAAGCTCTGGCAGTTCACATCACTAGTATGAACAACTAGTAAGGCAGAAAGTTTCCCAACGCTCCACTATGCCTACATTCCTAGCAGTGGAAAATGGAGGTGGAGGACCCCAAGAACAAGAGACTCTTGAAGATTATTTTCTAGAGTATGATTCTCAATCTCAGAGATTCAAAGATAATTTTAACTTTCAGGATTTTTGTCAGATCAAGGACAATAGGAGACCCTAAAATAACAATAGGAGTGGAGGGTACATGCAGAACAATGATCTGCAACGTACTATGGGTAGATTTTTTATGCCTTCTTTTTATGGGTCGTCCAAGTTCACAACCAAGTCTTTGGTGGAGAAACTAGACATCTATTTTCAGTTGAACCAAGTACCAGATATTGAAACCATTAAAATAGCAGCAGTACACCTTGAAGGCGAGGCACATGATACAGTGGTTTCATGGTCTTTCTACATTGGGGCATGCAAATGTGACTACATATGCAGAATTCACTAGGATTTTAGTGGAAAGATTTGATCGAAGAGATTCATAGGCACCTTTTGTTGAGCCAAGCTCAAGCATGTAGGTAATCCAGAGACCTATATCTCTGAATTTCTAAAACTTTCCGTTATGGTGCCATATTTATCTACAGCTAGGAGAGTTTATATGTTCATTGATAGGATAGAAGAGCCACTGCATGGGTTGATTAAGTCCACTAAGCCAACTACACTCCAAGATGCCATTGAGAGTGCTAGAGACTTGCAAGATACTTTGCCAAGGGTAAAAGCTCCATTTCAACAAAAGCACGCTTTCCAATCAAAGGGGAAATATGTGAAGGATCTTCCTTCAAAGGAGAACTAGAACAAAGGACCCCTTAGTGATGATGTCTGAAGAGATTTAAGGAGGAGAAATCTTTGCTTCACTCGCCAAGAACCATGGGCACCAGGGCATCGGTGTGATGCATGGAAGGCACACTATATAGAGGTATTCTCTGATAGTGAGGGGAAGGAAGAAGAGGAGCCAGAAGGAGACAACAACGCTATGATAGCAGGGGGGATCCACCACCACGAGGAGGTGGGAATGGGACATTTTCTCTAATTGGAGGGGCCCTTGCATATTTGGGGGGAGTACCCAAGTATCTGAATTTTAGATTCCGAGGTACCATTTAGGAGCAGCAGGTATCAGTGTTGATTGACAGTGGGGCTACTGGAAATTTTATTGATGCTCAATTAGTGTAGAGGAGAGAAATACGCACTGATGATTTTGAGGGATTCTCATTGTTGGTTCTAGGAGCTCGAACCATGCAGTGTATGAAGTATGTCCCGACATTGTCTGTAACCTTCAGGAAATATGCTTTGACTGATCACTTATTTATGGTCGACATTCCTAACACCAATTTGATACTGGGTGTGCAGTGGTTGATTACATTAGGGAAGGTCACCACTGATTAGGAGACTTTGCAGATGGAATGGGTAGACAAGAAGAGTGGTAAGAATCAGATGATCAAGGGCATGCACACTTATCCACCTCAGGAAGCCTCCGCACATAAGATGGAGCCTGATTTTTGCAGTGGGGGAAAGGACACATCATCCCACTAAGATATGCATTTTACTCTAAACAATGATGTTATATTACTTGGAGGCATTGCACCAGGAAGGCCCCAAAACCAGGAGTTGGTTAAAGAGTTATCAAAACAAGTTTCACATTCATAGATATGTCTAAGAAGGGAGCCTAGGGTGAGTCTAGCACAGTGCAAAGGGCCCTTGATGGGCTCAAGGAGGAGATGGTTTTTTCTTCAGTTTCAGTACCACCTACTCTCACAAAGCTTCTTGCACTGAGAGGTGATGTTTTAGGAGTGGATCATGGCACAATTTTGGTCCATAGGGACTACTCCATAACCTATGAGGGTCAGGAGATACTTCCATATAGGAAGGATCCTTCCATATATGGTAAGGGGTTTTTGGCACTAATACATGAATTTTCCAAACTCAGGAAGTTTTGGAGTAGCAATATCTTCCAAGCGAAGATTGACAACCATAAACTTCAATCTTATTTTTAGCAAAAGTAGCTGCAAGAAGAGCAGAAAAGGTGGAGTGGTAGTATTCTGGAATGCGGCTTTAGCATTGAGCATATCAAGGAGGGGAGAAGTGAGGGGATAGGTTCCTTATCACAAAGGCCAACAACGTTGTCATTGTTGAGGATGGATCTAGATTGGGAGTCCCAACTATTGGTGGAGTATTCCAAGAACCACTTCACATGTGAAGTGATTGAAGGGCAGGTGGTTGATGAGAGGTATAGAGTGATGAATGGATTCATTTATTACCAGGATCATATCTTCTTGACTAGAGATTCTAACCTCAAGGAGAAGGTTCTACATTCAGCACAAGATTCACTCCTTTCTGGTTACTAGGATTTCATCAATACATATCAAGCCATTTGGGAGATATTCTCATGGGAGGGTCTCAAAGAGGATGTGCTCTAGCATATCAGGATATGTGTATTTTTCTTGAGGAATGAGGAGGGATACAACCATCTCGCAAGTTTTTTACAACCACTTACTTTTCCGGGAAAGAGAAGGGAGAGATCATCTATGGACCTCATCAACGGCTTGCCAATGGTACATGTTAAGGGTTGTTTCTTTGTACTTATTGATCAACTAACAAAGTATTTGCATTCCCTTTCATTTTATTTAGAGTGAATTTCTCCTCAAGATGGTAAGCCTCTCTTTGGACTTCATGATCTTCTTGGCACTACAGCCAGTGATGGGAATGACCACTTCCTAGAAGGCTTTGGGCAGATGTTGTCATGTTTGGGGTGTACTCAGTTGACACCAAACATCAGTTACTACCCCCAGGCATATGAGCAGACAGGGGCAGAAAGAAAGTGGTTGGGAAGCTACTTACCACAATCCGTTCCGGAGCAGCAAGGAGCATAACTGCGTTGGTTCCACTTGAGTGACTGTTATGCAGATTAATCCCTCTTGCGAACAAGAGTGATATCCATAGTATTCAACGAATAGCTAGAAACAAACATCCATTTGGAAATATTTTTCTCTAGATTACATGAATTTCATAATTATTATAAGGAAAGAGAGAGGACATGCCCCTACCTTGAATCCAACGTTTGATGCAATATTTTATCCAGTCGCTCCAAAGAGGCTTCTCTAGTAAGTAGAACCTGCAATCAAAGACAAGACAAAAGAATCAAAGCATCTACAACATATAATAATCAAGAAAATATAATCCAACTTATTGATGAAGGAGTATAAGTATTGATGTTATTCAATAAGCACAAGAACAACTCAATGAGAAAAAGAGATCCATATGTATTATCTTGTGTAAAAGGATTAATCTTACAACCTGATGCCTTGATGTCATACAAATTTCTCCCGGGGTCCTGAACAATCATTCCTCCTTAAATTTGACAAGCCTTCCTCTCTAAATACCAACATAGAGTTATGGACATAAGGGTGTGATCATTCTCATGCCAACAAAAAATAGTGTAGAAAGTATGCACTCTTGGAAATTTCTTCAGCAACTACAATGTATGTCTACCCTTGAGATTGAAACTTGAGCTCAATTTATAGGGAAATGGAGGTAGTTTCAGTTCCATGAAGGGGGGAATTAATTCATACCATGAAGGGATTTGAGCTCCATATACCAAGGGATAAGCTCCATGAGTGGAGGGATAAATCTCGAACTAATCGCGCCTCTAGAAGCTTACAGTTGGGGGAATATTCAACCTGCTAGGCTTCTAGAATTTACTTTTTATTTTATTTGAATTTTTACGGGGGGGCATAGGTTTTAGTAGCAGAACGTGCAGGGGTTTCTGCATTTTATAGACCAAGTATCCGTAAACCCACAGGAAAAGGCTAGAAAAAGTGTGGAGGTATACTTTTAAGAGTTTTAAAGAGCTTTTCTCCCTTTCCAAGACTTTTTTTAGGAACATTAGGGTTTTTTACTTCTAAGGGAGCAGACTGTAGGTAGTGATAGACCTATATGGACAGTAAAATGTCATGGTGACAAAATAACGTGTAACATATTACCCCCTAAAGTGTGAAGTCTAGGATTGGATTGCGGACACCGGTCGAAAACCTGTAAAAACATTCAATGCAAGCATATATATATATATATATATATATATATATATATATATATATATATATATATATATATATATATATATATATATATATATATATATATATATATATATATATATATATATATATATATATATATATATATATATCATTTCTGAGGTAGGCATTCCCATACTCATATCAAAACTAATTAAATGTTTTGGTACAGATATGGTTTCAATATTACATCAAAAGTAGACACAGTATGGGCACAACCATCTGTATCATGAATAATTAAACTCCTCACAGCTTGGATGGTGGAAAATAGATCTAGGGTCTTGATTTCCGCTTCTCGAACTAGTACGATTCTATCCATGTGATTGATTGTGTCAAAGTCGAACATGGTAGAAGCCACTTGATTACCAGTCAATGATGTGAATTGTTAACAAGTGTGAGAGAAACCACCAATAATGACAATGGCTCTCAAAATACTCCAGTACAATCTATGAAGTGTGAATGAATGATTTTAAGTTGAAAACTCATAGAATTATTCGATCGAAGGTCAATGATATAACCTGTCGTTGAAGGCGAGAAACCTTCCATTAGGGCATGCAGATCCCAAAGTACTGATAGGATTCTAGATCAACTTCTTAGATGATGAGATGACGTCGATAGAACATGATCCATCATAGGAAAGACCACAACACAAAACCATTAGATCAATTTTTGAAGAAATATTTGCAAGGACTGACTGAGGGATGGTCAACGTGAATGGAGACAAATATTTTCAATGAATGGTTTATTTTGAACTCTCTCTTGAACACATAACGACATTGTAGATGGCTTGGCAGCATTTGACCTAAAGCTAATACCTAGAAATTGGCTAAAGACTTTCAATGTGGTTTTATTAACTGTTAGACAAAGGATTTCCCAACCCAGGTACAAGTGTGACAAAGTGTCATGTTTAAGAGTGGCATACTGCTTTTTAAACAAGGGTGACAGCTGGATTATTTTTCTCTCTTTTTCCCCCACCATTACTGGCAAGTATGTCTTTATTTTTGACAAGCTTGAGGAGGATAAAATTTGTTTGTTTGTGTAAGCTCATCCGTCGGATGAATCCATCTTAGTATTAAAATTAAACCCTAAGAAGGAGTGGTTCGGTCCTATTTGTAATCGACAGGTCCTTTACTGTTAAATTTTAACGAGTCCAGTATAGGAGAAACTCAATGTTTTTCAGTTTTTTACGGAGTCAAAAGAAAAACATAAGTAAACTCTGTGGTTTTTATTTTTCATAAATTTAGCCTCTCAAGATCGAAGAAGGATAAAATAATACAGGAGAGAAATCTATTGACCGTGAATATTCAACGTATACCTTTTTCATAATTAGTCCATTTCAGTCCAGAAAAGGGGTAAACTTATACTGAAGGGACGACTATTCATTTACTTTAACGAGTTCGAATAGTCAAGTACTCGGCGATATTTTCATATTTAGAGAGTCTGAAAAGGGCTTAAAAGATAACTCTAGGGTTTCGCTTTTTCATAATTTTACAGAGCCCGAAAAAGTGATAAAAGTATACTCAGTGTCAAAATAATTCTTTTCACCAAAAAATCATGTACCCTGCACAAAAACTCAAAATATTACACATACCTGTTCCAAGAAGTAAAAATATTTTAAAAAAATCCTTTGAAAGTGAAAAATAAATAAAATATAAATTTTATTCATTCGAAAACTATAAAAGGATTTAAAAAAAAATCATTTTCACCATTTGTTTTTATAGTGTATTGAGAGCTTTTGGCTAAAACGTTTCAGAGAAAATATCGAGAGAATCGACCGTCCATTCCTTGAATCATCAGAACCAGGTAATCCACATCATCTTCTTCTTCGTTTTTATCCATTTAATTTTTCTTTTTTAGTCTTAATTTCATTTTTTGGAGGATTTTGTGTAAAATGCGCTCTCGGGGGTCCGCAGGTCATGCACACGATAACTGCGGACCTCGATAATTTTTTTAACTAAAAAAATATCAGGCTGTCGTGGTTTTTATGTGGGGCCCGTGCGGACGTCTTTGCTGTCTCCTTACAAAAACTGCGGAGGTGCCGTGAACATTTTAAAATTCAAAATTTCTCTTAAAAATGGTTCAAGTTTTGCATCCAAATGGTTTCTAACTTTCAAATGTGTTGATTTGTAGGTTATTCCACCATGTTAGAGTGGCATGAACGTGAACATGAGCTTATAGAAAATGAAGCTATGGAAGATGCTACAACAATACGTGCACTGCAGACTTGTGGTTTATATAAGTTCTGGGCTATCCAAGGCATGAAATCACAAGTAGAGTTGATGACATGGCTAGTAAATGCATGGGAAGTTCAAGACCAATGCTTCATCATTGGTGACCATCGGCTTGAAATTGAGCTAGAGGATATCTATTTTCTTACTGGATTGTCCCAGAGGGGAGAAAACATAGCCTTGTTTGGGGCCAGATAGGGAGGCCTTCCCATTTCCAGCTACAAACAACAGTATTGCAGTAATGAGGCAGACTTAAAGGATAATTGCATAGATATTAAAACTATCTTGCGATTGGATCTCAAAGTGATTGTATTTATAGTAACCAGATTTTGTGGGAGTGTAGCTCCACATGTAGCCACTAAATCACAAATGCAGACCGCAGTAGAGTGTTTCAGAGGGACCATATTTAACTGGTGCAAAGGAGTATTGGCCAACATGAAAAGCCAATTAACTAGAGCAAATAATGCAAAGTTGAAAAACTTTGGTTATGGCGGCATTCTCATTTCATTTGCTTTAGAGAGAATCCCACTTCTCGCTCCTCAGCTGATTCCAATAGATTGTGGGGAACCTCAGGAACCTCAGATGGCATGTTGGGTGGCATTAATGGATGGCCATGGTGGCGATGGAAGTTCAGTGGTTCAGTTCACTCTAGCATACTTTATGTGGCTAAGTAACCAAGTCTTCACCATCGAAGACTTCCCCTATGCAGGAATGGATTACAGAGGTGATCCTGAGACATCATTTCCTCAAGGGGCACAATGGGATGAGTTAGGTAAGAGAATAATTTTGATGTTTTTAATCTAATTTTTATTTGTTTTTTTATCATCCAATACCGACAAAATATTTAAATGCAGACATTGGTCCACGACGACCAGATACACTCTACCGCTTTGATAGGCGGCAAGCACAGACTATAGCACCTCCACAAGATCAGGAAGCAGAAATCCTAGTAGATATGGAACACAACCTGGATATTTTAACCATAGACATTTCTGAGACGGGAATAGATGACATTCCTCTCAGGCTTCAGAGACATGTAACATGTGTTCCATGACCATTTAGGAGATTTCTGTGCAAGGTGGTGTGTGCCATAGTATATTACCATGATCATCATCATGGATAGTGGATGATCTTTATGGACCGACATTTTCTATTTTTTGTATTAGTATCTATTAGATCATAAGGTGTTTGAACCTATGATCATAGACGATGTAATATTTTTGAAAACAAACCTATCTATTATATTACTACTTTCTCCGAGTATCTTGTTCAACATGGATCGAATGTTGTTTTAGTTTACTATGTTAATGTTGCAAATGTCTATTTAGAGCACGATTAGCTAATTCATGAGCCAATGTGTTTAAATTTCTTGAAATTTGTTGATATTCAATGTAATAAAATTGTTGTTCTAAGAGACGAACCTTCAAAAATAATCTCAATAACACTGGATTATTAATTGCATATACCCTGTTTAAATGTAATACAATGAGTTTTGAATCCATCCTAATGATCAAACATTGAATACCAAATGAAATGGAATCATATAATAACTCAATGACTACGCTATATTCTGCAATATTGTTCGTTTTTTGACCAAGGCATACCCCATAAATAGAAACTAACTCATCGGTGGGTGAATGGATAACCCAAGCCGCGGAAGAGATATTCCACAAACTACGATAGGCACCATCAACAAAACCAATGTATGTTTGAAGGGATGTCGACATTTTCAATATCAAGAGTTATCAAGATAAGAACTAATAGTAGTAACAACAAAATTAATCCATGCACACTTATCTAATCTAAGGCACACTATCTAAAAAATAACTATTGTACAAGAGATATCTTCACACGAAAGTCAAGCATATTATCTCTTAAGATGAAGACCATTTCTTGGCTTATCTAAAGAGACCTCGTCATAATTAGTCAATTCATAGGCTCCTTTTGCAAGCACATGCTTGACAATGTAGGGACCATGCCACATCAGTTCGAATTTTCCATCACCTAGCTTATTGTTAGCTTTATCGTATAATAAGAATAGGTCACCTTCTAAAAAAATACAAGGGGTAACACTTTGATCATACTGAGCTTTATCACGTTTCTTATGAGCTTCGATAGCCAATGCAGCAGTGCACCGAGTCTCATCTAATTGTGCTAAGTATAAAAAGAATTTTTCCTCTTCAGAGGTAGTTGGTAACAACTCAATGGCTAATTGGAGTGACAGTATTTCGTATTCAATGGGTAACACAGCTTCTAAACCATAGACAAGTTGAAAAGGAGTGAACCCTGTAGCAGTTTTGCAGAGTTTTGTTATGCCCATAGTGTTGAAAAAATTATGGTATGCCAATTTCATTTGTGAGTTTTGATAATCCGTTTAATCATGGTGGTTAAAACCTTGTTTATAGCTTCAACTTGACCATTAGCCTATGGATAATATGGAGTAGAGTTATCATGGCACAGACCAAGTTGATCGAAAAGTTCGGTCATCATTATATTTCAAAAATTACTCCCATGGTTTGTGATAATAACTTGAGGCACACTGAAATGAGCAAACACATGATTGAATACGAAAGTAGCTGCATTTTTTCCATCCGTCCCAAATGTAGGCATCGCCTCGGCCCTTTTGGTAAAGTAATCTACAACGAGAATAATATACCCATGCCCCCTGTTATCACCCTAGTATTTCTTAGGTCGTGGGATTTTGGTTTATAGTTAAATAAAACCATGGGTAACCAAGAACCTCTTTTAGATTTCAGGATCTAGCCTTCCTGAATTCCGGAGAGGGATCTCTCCTTAAGATTTATCATTGTTTTGTAATGGATTTTAGGCTAGCTATGAGTGGAAAATTTGGTTTGATTTTTTGAATTTTGGTGGGAATAAAGGACTACAAGGGAAACCATAGAAAGATCTACCTAACCATTGGGAAATGGGGTCAGATTTATAGCAAAAAAGACTATAAAATCAAGGTCAAAAGAACAAATATACTAAGGGCAAGATAGATGATCTTCAGAGGGTTTGAAAAGGCTATTTTGATGAAGTGGTATGATCTGGACTAAGGGAAATTAAGAATCCTTAGATCACAGAAAAGGAAGAGGGAAATTTAGGTCAAACAAGACTAAAGAGCAATTAAGAATTCAAAAGTCTGGAAATCAGTAGAAAACATAAACATGAAAACTAGTAAGAACAGAGAGATTTTTACACTGATTCTGTAATACCTTTCCTAGTTATTAATTTAAGATGGAAAATAACACAAGATGTATGAATGAAACTTAAAGAAATAAACAATGAAAACTGGAAGATACAATACTCATCTGATCAGCACGAGGATCATTAGTTATGATGTCTATTTTCTTCAATTTCCAGCCTTCTACTTCAACTTAACTCACAAAAAATCCCATTGTTTCAACAAAAAATTCTATAGTAGTCTTGATAATTTTATTCCACACTGAATACTTCGAAAGATGAAATATTTATATTACATTGTATAAATACTTCATAACAGTTTGCAAGTTGTCCTCTTTTATAAGAAAAAATAGAACTGTTTATCTTATTCAAACTGATTTTTTGATTAGCTGGAAGCATTGCTGGAAATTTGGACATTATATAATGGAAGATGACTTGTAGAATAATCCTCCTTTTCACCTTCTGTTCTGATACTCTTTATCTCTTCTTTTCACTGTTTCACTCCTGTAATTGAAAAATTACCAGTAGTAACAATTTTCTTTTACTGATACACTTTGACTTCTGATACACTTTGACCCTGATTTTTCACCCTAAGGTAACAGTAAAATATGATTTCTTCATGTGATTTTTCCACTCTTTACCTGTCAAATTCACATCGGATCTGTGAATTCTTGCCACTGTTCATCAGTGGGGATCTTCATATTCTTCAACTTTCTATAGCTTTCATCAGCTTCTGTGTACTTAGAAAAATTTGGCTTTACTATGAACATGTGTTTAATTTCATTCTCTAGCAAGAATAATTTCTCAAAATATTGAAGTACTACTTTGCCACTTGGAGACCCTTGAGGCAAAGGTTTGTTGACCTACTCCTTAGCATGGGCTCTAATCGTCTGGTCATAGTCCTTCTGTGCCATTAATTTCACATGAAATCCATGAATATCTGGAAGTCCTGCTTCTACCAGCAAGTCATATTTTGTCTTGAATTTAGTAATTGATAAGTTCATTGTATCACACTTCTCTTCCAAGTTATTCATATATTTCTTTTTTTCAGGACTTTTCTAATTTGAAGGATGGCCTCTGTCATGTCAGGAATATTCAATTCTTCTAATTCCTCCCTGTTTTTACTATTCAAAAATGATAAGAGTTGAATTGCTTGTGGTGGTTTGTTTCCGAGTTCCTTCTTTGTTTTGTCAATCTCTGCTAAGGCATCTTGTAGAAGATCTTTTTGCTCATATATTATCTGAATAGAAGGCCACTGTGAGTGAATGCCTTCCCTTATTTTTGTCCAAAAATGGTTTTTGATGTAGGCAACCTGATCCAAGAAATTTACTTCCTTTTGGAGGACTAGGACCCTTTCTTCTAATGTCTTTACTCTTTGTTCGTGGCCCTTGGAATTAATTACAACATCTTTGTAGGCAGATTCTAAGTTTGCATTATATTTTTTCAATCTTTTGATCTCATCATTCTTTAAAGTCATCTCCTCCAAATATTTTACCAAGTCTGTAGCTCCTGTATCTATCCCTTTTTGTACCTGTGTATTTGAAGATGCAGCAGCAGAATCATCCTTTGATGAAATTGACACTGCAGTTGCCAATTTCCCTTGAGGTGAAAGATGTTCAGCTAGAGTCAATGGTACAACAGTGCTTACTAATGGAATAACTGTAGGAATGACTTCTTTATCCTTTTTCAATGCTTCATTTTCCTTCATCAAGGCTTCAGTTTGTTTTTCCATTTCTTTGAGCTATGCAGTCATTTTTAAAACCAATTGACTCAATTCATCATTTTCAGTTTTCTTTTGAAGGATCTCCTTTGCCTGGGGATGTTCACTTTGAGGCAATTTCAGTTGCCTCCTTAGAGCAGTTATGTCTTCATTTGTCTATTTGATGAAAGCCTTTTCAACTTCAATGTTAGTTGGATCAGCTCCTGCTACAATCACCAAGTCTTCCAATGCTTTGATTCTCAATCCATTAGCATGCAATGATGCTTTGTCCAATTTCATTTGATTTTGCAAATTTGTCACTATCTTCTGAAGTTTAACATAGCTCATTGTTTTTTTTACTATCTTTGAATACAAAATCTCTGTATTGCTCCTGTGGAATTCTATTTGATCTAATTCATGGATAGCATCTGCATCTACTTCCAAATCTGTCTTTGAAAAGTCTGTTACTGTCTTTGGATCAGCCATTGTTGGCTTCAAAAATGACATTACCAATTTGTTAGAAGAATAATCAAAAGCAGAGAGAAGTCTATATTTATTTCCAGGTTTCTCTTTGAGAAACTTGGAATAGACTTCATTCTTTATTTCTTCATTCTTCTCTATGATTTGTCTGACTTTGATCTGGATGTCTGATTCTTTGTTCTCAGATTCCTTGGAAGAAGAAGGAATTTCAACATTATTTTGCTTCTCAACCATCATTGTATCTTTATCCAGTGTTTCAAATTGGCTCTTTTGAAGTTCTATGAGTGTTTCAGTTACTATAATTGTTGCCACATCCTCAGTTTCATGACCATTATTACCATCAATTTCCATTGCTTTATATTTTTCCTCAACAGTCAATTTGGTTCTCTTGCTATAAGAGGTTTTAAATTTCCTTCCTAAAATGGTTTCTGCAATATAATTGACATCCTCTCCACTTCTTTTGTGAGATATTTCAGCCTCTTTATCAATTGTAGTCACCTGTGCATTATTCACCTATTTTTCCTATACATTACCTGCCTGCATATCCTGTGTATCTTCATCAAGCAAAGTATTTGCCTCCCACTCAATTTGATTGGCAAATTTTTCAATTTGTGGCTTGGAATCATGCAAGAAAGGAGACAACTTGCATTTTAATCTGATTATGCTCAAGACACCCTAAGGGTCATAATTCCACATAAAGCTATATGGGAACTTGTATTCTTTCAACTTGATATTAATCTCATTTACAGCTTCTCTATTGTTGACAATGAATGGCCCAATCTGATTTTTGAGTTTAAATTAGCTCTTTTTCCTAGAGGCCATAAAATCTACTTCATTTGCATTCAATATTTGCCTTAAATATTCTAAAGAAAAAATTCTTGTAGTTACAAACCCTGGAAGTTTTTATGGGGCCAAGAGTGCACCATACACTCCAATCTCTGTGTGATTCCTGTATAAGTACCAATCCCTAGTCTTACAGCTCTCAGACAACTATAAGATTCTCTTAGTCTCTTCATTAATTCTGGGAGTTCTTCCTTAGTCAATAGATTCATAGCTGAAATTATGAATAAGTCATTGAAATCTACATATGTATATTCCCTCTTCTCTTTTCTCAAAATAGATGTCCAAAATACAACTAACAGGAGGTTCCCTTCTAGATCCAATTTCTGCAACTCAATGGGAAACTTTTCTGTTTGATAATACAACAAAAGATATAGTAGATATGATGTGTATCTAAAAACTCCCTCCTCTGATAATTTGGTCAATTGATAGTGCATGCTCTCAGCAATAAACTTGGAAAAATTGAAGATAATGGATGGAGGCTAGCCAAGAGTCAAGGTTGACGAAAAACCCAAGATGGAAGCATAAGTGAATTCATCACTGTTATATCCCGGTATAAATGACAACATGAAGTTAATCTACCTTGTTTCCTCTAGAGGATTTAATTTAGGGACATTAACATGTGTAGGCCAAAAATTCTGAAATATGTTGAACCTGGTAGAAAAATCTAAGTCCAAGTACAGCTGGGTCAGATCTTCTATGAATAATGAAACTATATTGGGGTCACGTTTCATTTGCAGCATGGAATTTATGGACTCAGCATTGATATATAACATTACTTCCCTATCTTTATTAACAATACACCTCTGATCTGGGAGGTAATATAACTAACACAATCTCACAAAATCTGGAGCTGAATGAGTAAGAGGAACAACATATTTTGGCAGATTAGAATCCCAAATAGGCACATCATTTTTACCTTTCTCTACAGACTTCCCAAAACACCAATTATGGACTTCTAACAGGTTGAATTCAACAGAAGGGTCAAAGATTCTATAATCAAGATCAAGCAATGGGCTACTTTCTTGAGAAGTTAAGGGAGGTTGTACATGTCTAACCACTTCAGTGGTTTCAGCTGTGATTACAGAAGTAGGTTTATCAATTTGTGAAGGTTTAGCCTGTGGTAACTTTCTTGAGACATTTTTCTGGGATTTTGGACCTCCAGACTTGAGAGTCACTTGTTTCTTAGTCATTTTGGATGAAAAAAGCAAGATTAAACAGTTTGCTAGGTTATTTTTGGGAAACAAGGGACAATTGAAAGGTTTCACTGGAAAATTCAAACTCTGAGTAGGGCTATGAATGATAGAAAAGGTTTCTTACATACAGAGGATATTTTAGATCAATTTCAGCAGTAAAAATGATCTTAGAATGGCTTGAAACCTGCTAAAATTGAAAATGTGGATTCTGTGGAAATTTTGTCAGGGTTTCCCCTGTATTTTGGAGGTTTTTGGTGTTTCTCAGAAGGGAAATTCGGCTTTCTTTGGTAAATGGCAGTTTAATTAGCTTAATTTTCTTTTAAATTGAAAGATTTTACAGGTTGGAATGATCGAAAAATACTTGTGAAAGGTATAATTCGTGATCGATGAAAGTTGCAATTTCGTCACAGTCTTCAGTTCTGTTAAAATTGGGCTGGCAGAGGTTGTGGAGGTTCTTATGAATGATTTTCAGAGTAAAATGGCTATTTTGATGGCAAGTTGTTTCACAAACAACTTCAAAAATGGTGAAAGGAGGCTCTGCAGCGGGTTCTCAAAGGTTTACTGCGTAAATACGTGAAATGTAATGAAAAATGTTAAGTTTTAATGCATTAAACCGTAAGTCCAATCACATTTCAATTTCATTAATTGCAAGAATGGTGGGAGCTGTTTTAGATTTGGCCTGGGCAGTTTTCGCGCAGCTTGGAGGTGGTAAGAGGAATTCAACTTTTTGCACGCGATCGAATAGAAAACTGACACGTCGGCTGAGAGTGGTATGGGAAAACAACATATATCACGTAATTTTTTGGAAACGTTGGTCGATCACTTCAATTGCGCGATATGGGATTGGCACTGTAGGATTTGAATTTGATATGTGAATGGTCAGGATTGAGTGTAAAGTTGTGGGATAATGATAGTGGGGCCGGGGCTTTGAATTTTAGCTGTAGATCTGATGAGTGATAGATATACGATCCTCTTTTAGCGCGATCGAGATGGTGGGGACGGGAGAAATAATTTATCGGGTTGCATATGGGTTGTTGGATTAAAAATTTATTGAGGATCAGACGGCTATAATGCTACGCGATATGGAATGAAAGATCACGGAGATAGGATTATCGCGTTTTATGAGGATCGTTGGATTGCAAAGGAATGATGATCAGACGACTTTCATACAACGTGATGGGAAAAGATAGGGGGCTAGGAATTATTCACCGCTTTCGATGAGAACCGTAGGATTAATGGGGTATTGGGGATCAGATGGTCCAAATTGAATCCGATGGTGGGTAGGGATTTATGGTAATTTTATTTATAAAACAGACTTTATACAATGAATAAAGTGTTAGGGAGGGGTGTAAAAGGGCTTTACCCAAGGTTACGATAGTGATAATGGGATATATATTGGGGAGAATGAGTTAGGTTGTAGTTTTAACCTTGGGTTAAGGGAGTCGGGGAAGGGAATATGAACAAAGAAATGGGTTTATTATGAAGTTTAGTTTAAACGAAACTTCGGTATTTTTGTTTTAAACACAAATCAAGTATGTTTAAAGATTTTTTTGAATATTTTTATTATACAGTTAATTAAATCAAGTTGATTTAACAACCATAGAGGGCGGGATATTTATATAATGATATATTTAGCCAAAGGGGGTATAATTTGGGTTTTATTTACACATGTGAGGATAATTAACTTTGGCTAAAGTTATATTAATGGGTTTTGGGGGTTATTTTATAGAAGGGAATTATATAAAATAGGAAAAGATTATTCTATAGGGAGTTATTAAATAAGTTAAAGTTAATATGACAAGGGGAAAATTGTATACTCAAAATACATTAACATAACTAAGAAAAGTGAAGTTTAAAGGCAAATTTGCATTATAATAACTTCATCACTTCAACTTAGGATTAAATGTGATTTTGAGGGTTTTATGCCTTACGAGATGTAGGAAGTTAATCATATGAGGGTTTTAAACATCATTAAGTAAAAATGGGGTCTTTACTTATGATTTTTCATGGAAATGAATGCATGAATGGAAAATGATGTGATTTTTTTGGGATTAATATAACAACTTAACATTTTCAACTAGTCAGCCACATAACCTTGGGTCCGGTCCCAACAAAAGTCAAGGAAATGCCTTGAGCCTTTTTGGCTGATAGTTTAGAATGATAAATGGCTATGGGGAGGGGAAGTTAGTTATTTGCAGCCCTGGTGAATAATATTTACAATGATGTTTCTCACCTTCTTATACCTACCCAATTTTAACTGCTAACATTTTTTCTTCCATTTTGATTAGGTGCATTTGAGCTAGCAACCTTTACAAAATTTATTCTTTCTGAAAGCAATAAAACTATCTTACACTCATATGATTGGGAGGGAGAGACACCGGAGGAAAACGACGGAAGTTTAGGTTCTGCAACAGGCTAGGTCTTCTTCTACAATCTAGAAGAGGGCAGGGCCCTGTTTGCTGATCTTCGTGAGTGGGGGTTGGCCCTGGCCCAACAAATTCGCCGTGTGGGGGTCCAGGGGGGCCCTTATTTTAAAAAAATTACAATGGAAAAAGGAAAAGGATCTCTGGAAGGTATGCAGATCCTTGGGTCTGCCAGTTGATCCGATCACGGGTCGAGTACTACCCAACCATCACGTGTACGGTACTAAGATCTTTTAAAACGACTATGGCTTATACAGGTTCAAATGAGCACGTTAGAGCATACACATATTAACATGAATTAAACATAATCAGGAAGCACATAACACATAAGCGAAAGACAACCAAATTGATAACGGAGTTCACCCCTCCAACTCACTGGGGTTACATCTCCGGACCTGCTTCAATTGGAAGGCAGATCCTTTATATTTCATCTTCAATTAAGCTTTCATACATTCCAGCTCCATGGCTGAGCATTAGCCAAGCACTATGGCTTTCAAAGGCTAAGTTTCCTGTCCTTTCTCCTCTCCCCCTTTCAAAGGCTCACATCATGAGTTTATATAGTTTTTCCCCATAACTCCCCAATCCACAATAGTAGGATCTCAAGACATTTTAAGGAAAGACAAACTCCATGATTCTAGGACTTCAAAACTTACTCAAGGCAAAAATGGCAAACCCAACTTCAAGGATCTTATCCATGCCAAGAAAGCTCAACCTCTCAATGAGAAATAGCAAATTAGTTGTGAGGCCAATTCTCACATAAAACTAATTTCTCAAATGGAATAATAAGTGAATATTTTGGTGAGTCATTTTCCACTCACTTTAAAACATTATCCACTTCATAATTTTTAAATGAAATAATGAATTAATTCACTCATTACTTTGTCACCCATCATAAAGTGTCTTCATGGTGCATAAGCAAACTTCTTTGTTGGTGGAGATCCTCCTGGATCAAACCTCCCCGAAAAGAAAACTTTTGGTCTCCAAAAGTATCTGCTTCAATCAACTCAACTGTATGCAAATGTCTCTGAAAGGAAAATTCCATCATGACTCCTTCACCCACTGTTCTTCAGAATCGGAAGATAATGCCAACACCTGCAACTGTTGCATCACAAATGCCTAAAAAGGCACATTCCTGCAAGATCCCTTCACCTTAGTCCTTCAGAATCGGAATGCAAAAGTCCACATCTGTAGAAAGCTGCAACACAAATGCCTGAAAAAGGAACATTCCTGCAAGATCCCTTCACCTTAGTCCTTCAGGATCGGACTGCAAAAGTCCACATCTGTAGAAAGCTGCAACACAAATGCCTGAAATAGGAACATTCCTGCAAGATCC